>PVKM010011344.1:0-33360 GCA_004027735.1 Carollia perspicillata
TCTGAAGGTTGTGTCATTTCCCTCTCAGGCAAGCAACAGTTGAGCAGCTTGAAAATTGGAATAATGAGCGCTCTTCACATAACAGTGGGATTATTTCAAGAAACTACCTCAATAAATACTCTGTGCTAAGCAATGAATGTGTGAGAGATATTGAGAAGAATACATTTTCGTACATCTCGGGATCTTGTTATCTCTTCAGGGAAAGTGGAATTAGAAATAATTAATGCTAAAACAGGGCAGAGGTTACGACACACTGGAGTGGGTACTGGGAGCCATTTTTCCTTCCATGGATGGAAGGCGACATCTGAGCCACTCTCTAAAGGAAACAATGTTGGAATGAGCACCTTTAGCCCATTTCTCCATCTTATTATCCATTATCCCCCGAGGAGAAAGAAGAGCTTACCCATTGATGGTTTTGGAGAAATCTGGATACTTAGGGAGGGAAAGCTCACTGCCTTTAAAAGTTCGTGGTAGACGATTAAGGTTTCTTGGTTTTGTTATTGAACTACAATTACAAGTAACATCAGCACTAGGGGACAAGGTGAAGATTTCACGGGACCTTAGTCTTCATTTATTTGAAACTTCTCGTGAATCTATAGTTAGTTCAAAATAAAAAACAATTATTTTAAAAAGGCTACAGTGGCCTCTGTATTTCTCTAAATTTCACTGCCTGACAGAAAAGCCACTAGCTACGTGTGGCTACTGAGCACTTCAGACACCTTTTAAGTATAAAATGCCAGATTTAGTATGACAAAAAAAGAAGTCAAAATGTCTCATCGATAATTTCTATGTTGATTGCATGCTGAAATGATAATGCTTAGAGTGTATTGGGTTAAATAAAATATATCACCCAAATTAATGTTGCCATTTTACATTTTTGTGTGGCTGCTACAAAATTTGAAACCGTGTATGTGGTTCACATCGCACTGCTATTGCAACAGCACATCTCTGAGTCATTTTCTCAAACGAGTTTGCGAAGGAAGCTACAATTCTGCAATTAGCTGGCCGGAGAGGCATCTTTGTAGGCTTGACTCTTCCCACGTGGGATGTAGCCTTGGGGAGGGGTGGGGGATGAGGGAAGCCCTTAGGTCTAAGTCACGTTTAGTAATCTAGGATCAAGTGTCATTTATGAGCTTTTAAGCCTCGTTTATTAATTATCCCCTTTGGCTTCTTGTGCCTTTTTCAATGGCTAGAACTGGGACACGAGGACAAGCATTACCAGGCTCCTTTAAACCTTCAGCCTGAAGGGGCAGATGAACTACTAAGAGGATATAGAGGAGGAAGAGAACACTTTTAATCCAGAGTATATAAGAAGACTGGCACTTATGTTGAGCGATGCATGTAGAAATATTCTAGGACAACAGCATATTAGAGATAGTGTCTTAAAACCTGGAAATGCAGGACTGGACATTGACTGGATATTAGGATAGTTGCCTGGGCGGTGTGCAGTGTCCTCAGGGTTGCTCAGGACACACTGTGAAGGGACTGGAATGAAGGCTATGAGTTCGGGGATTACTCCATAGGCAAATAAAGAGCCCTTAACTAGCTGTCCAGCAGGGGAGTCAGATACTGGGGCTTCGGTTTGAATAAATGCTGGTAGTGTGAAGAAGAGCTTGACCTAGAGGGAAAGTGGAGGCCGAGAGACCAAAGCACCCAGGCACTGTTCAGTAGCCGGTAGAATTTAGACATTAAAGATGACGGAGGCCAAATTGGTTTGGAAAACAATGGCTTGGAAAAAATCAAAACAAAGAATTGGAATAAACTCTATAATTTTTTAATTTGAATTCTCTTAATAACTGTTGAAAGTATTCTCCAATTCAGCCCGAAGGCAGGTGACTTACCTGTCCTTAGTCTACTGGGAAAAACAGACATTAAACTAATGTTTTAAAGTGTGTCACTGAGCAGGTCAAGTGCAAAGTACTTCTAGCACATTTTATTTCCGAGACTCCTAAACTAACTAAACCTTAAGCATCAGGAAGTGACATTGCAGCTGGGCCCAGGAAAATAATTCACCAGTGGGGCTCACTGAACACGGAGGAGGGAAAGTGAATATGCCAGGCCGAAGAAACTACAGTCATGAAGAAGTTCAGATGGGAAGGAACATGAGGGCTTTAAAGAACCTAAAGGAATTCAGTATGACTAGACTAATGTGAGAGCAAGAAGGGAAGAAAGGCATGCATGAGGGTAAAATTATGCATGGCTATGTTGTAATAGAGACTGCAGTCCATCTCCTTGCAAAAAAAGTGGGAAGTCACTGAAAGCTTTCATACAGTGACAGGAAATGATTAGATATGAATTCCGTATTGGAGTGAGAAAGTAGGTCGAACCCACCTAACCACATGGCTGAGAGGATAGAAGGAGAGGCGTGCTACGGTGTATAGAAAGCGCTGTGCCTAGAAGAAGACAGAAAAAGTTGCTAAGCACAGCATTAAAGACGTCCACTTGCTGAAAAAAAAAAGAATAAAGAATGGATCGGAAAGGGGAAGAGAAGCAGTAAGGACCATTTAGGAAGCTATTATATGTGATCAAGAGAAAGATGGTGGTTACCTGAATTTTAATTGTACCGGTAGAAGTAGAAACAAACAAAACAAAGAATTTAAAATTATTTAGAAAAAACATAGACATTCAACTACTGATGACTAATCAAATGTAGGGAAGTGATGAAGAGAATAGCCAATAGTAATCAAGGTGCTGGTATGGTAGACGATGCCTTCCATGAAAAAAAGGAACAAGGAAAAGTGTGAAGAATGTTTAAAACATCATGCATAATATATAGAGCCTCTTTTCCTGTTGGATTAGATTTGTTGGGAATTGGAGATGACTAAGTCCAACACTGTCAGTTCATAGCCGAGGAGCATTCAAAGTTTAAGTGATAGTTGCCAGAGCTCACAGCTGGTTGCTGATGGAGCTGGACCCGAACCCGGACCTCTTGAATCCAAGGTAGCCCAGCTCCTTGTTGGACATCCTTGCTTCTCCAAGTTGGTCCACAGACCAGGAAGCATTAGTAGCACCAGGGATCTTGTAAAAAATGCAGATCTAAGGCCTCACCTAAATCTTCTGAATCTGAACTGCATTTCAGCAGATTCTCGTAGAATTTGCACATTAGAGTTTGAGTTTTACCATTCCAAATCACAAATTCTCATTTTGTACATAGACATCCAAAGAAAAATCCACAAGATATCTTTCTTTATAGCCAGAATACAAACACTTTTACTTTCCTTTTTCTTTTACATAACTCAGCACCATAAATCTTCATTCTTTTTTAAGTAAAAAGAACCCTTCCTGGTCTTGCCAGGGGGCTGCTTTTACTCTTTTGAAAAAGAAAGGTCAAACATCTCAGCCACTTTTCCAGTGACAGAGGATGTAATTGAATAGAGCTATGAGTTCGAAAATGCAAGCAATCTATTTTTAATGACTTATATTGTTCTTAAGGATAAAGATGACACAGGTGATCAGAGTTACCAAGCTCAGATGTTGCCGGCTTGGTAACTCATCCCTGACACCCATCTGGTGAATTCTGGACAACATCGTGTTCCCTGTTACTTGTAGGAGGAGACAGCGTGCTCTTTGTTCTCAAAGACTGTAGACACTTCCCAGAGTTACTTTGTTCTGCACAAGCTTCCAGGATGTTTACGTGTTTTCATAGAAACTAGTTTGATTTGCATTCAGATCAAACTTTGTATTTTCAGGTGATCTTTTGGTTCATTCTGTACCCTATGCACAGCACAAGCTTTTGTTATCTGTTGCTGTGAGCTGGCCCGATATTTCTTTCTTTTCTTTTCCTGTACAACATCCCTTTTACAAACTCTAACCCAGTCAGTGTCTTCTGGTGCCTCGGTACCTGAAAGTCTTCCTCAGCCTATAGCTCTGAGGTCAGAGTTCCAGGACGCGGGAACTCTTCTGAAAGCAGAGCACAGTGGTGTTTGTTTTGGTTTCCCAGAACCCGACACAATAGATTGCTTTTCCACCCCGGAAGACAAGGCACAAAAAACCCCCAAACCAAACTGGCTTAAACAGTAAGGAGAATTCATTATTGTTTAATTCACAAAACTGAAAAGTCCAGAATATGCTCTGACTTGGGGGAAGGATACATTTAGTGATCTGAACCCACTGAGTCACCAAGGCCACGGTGACTTCTCTCGGTAGCATGACGGCTTCAGTGGTTCCAGGTTCCCCATCTTCATATCACATGATCAGGGGGGAGTAGGGGAGAGAATATCCTCTAGTTGTTCCCATGGAAAGGAAGAAAACTGTTTTTAAGAAGCTGCTAGCTTCTTTCTGTTTTTAATTGTCTACGGAGTGCCCATTCTTGATTATCCCTTCGTATCCAAGGAAATGGACTGTGTTGATTGGCTTAAGCTAAACCAGGACACTCTTGAAATCAGGCTCTGGTGGTGGGACCCCGCCATGCCACCTGGGTATGGAGACCAATGAGGATATATGCACTAAAGAAAAATTGTTAAGTTATTCCAAAGACAATGGCAGTAAACTAAAGATTTCTGTGTATTGAGTAAATGCATGAACAATTGGGTTCACATTGATTTTAGATACCTTAACACAAAACTGAGTCTTCAAATGCAATCTAGGAATGGTAAAGATTATTTCTTGGATAATTTCTAAGAGGACAGGGCAATATCAGAATCTTCTTACTGGTCAAAACAAAATAATCCATATTTCTATAAATCTTTAAACCAGTTTATCCCGTCCTGATCTCTATTTCCCTCCGCACACAGAAGAAAAGATATTTAACCCCTTTTCTTCTGTTCTGGTCAGAATGTGAGTGAATCTCTCCAACTACCGATTTTGCTATCATTCTGAGATTTGGAGTTTGTTAAAATTCTCCGCTCACATCTAACCTCAAATGTCATTTAATTGGTAACTTACCTTTCTTCCTCTTTAAAGACCAAAGGTTAAAAATCAAAGGAGCACTATACTTCAGTCTCCATTTGGCTTAGATTCTCTGTCCGATGTCTGTACCCCCAAGTTCATGGCAGTCCCAACTACGGACTGTCATTCCTGTCACGCGTGTCTCTGGCCTGGCTGTACATCAGTGCAATGTGGATGGAAAGCAACATCTACCAGAATCCAATAACTGTGTCTTGTCAGCTCAGATTTGTGGTCCTTCCTCTTCGTTGCTATTTTTTGTTTAGTCAAATGGTCTTAAAACCTGCTGGGATTTGTAGTGTTCAAAAAACAGCTTCTTGTTGCTTAGCTGGAAATATATCTTTTTTACTATTCTAAAGAACTTGTATATTATAACATGTATATGAAGCCAAGCCCTCTTAAATTATAGAGCAGGCCTCTGGTTGTTCTTATTATTTTGAAGTTTGTTTTCCTTTCTAATTAACTGCTGTTTCAATAATGATAGCTGTCAACCACTGTAAATATTTTCTTAGTATGGATATATGATTTATATGAGGTGTCATGCTCCACTCCACTCTTGGACCAATCCCAATGAACCACACAAATCAAATTTTAAAAATTACTATAGCATAACTAAGACTATGTTCTCTGTGACAGCAACACCATAGTTTAGAAATTTTTAAAGCTGTGGAATTGGTCATTTACTCCAAACATACTGAACATTTTGACAGGGATGGTAGATACCATTTTCTTACACAGCCACAAGTTTTTTCTCCACTCTTGGTTATCTTGAGATTAATTTGTGATGCCATCGAAGAGAAGTGTTAGGTTTCCA
The DNA here is from genome assembly GCA_004027735.1 of Carollia perspicillata. Taxonomy (NCBI): domain Eukaryota; kingdom Metazoa; phylum Chordata; class Mammalia; order Chiroptera; family Phyllostomidae; genus Carollia; species Carollia perspicillata. Next base: position 5,699 of record PVKM010011344.1, read on the forward strand.
AATATACTACATGTCATCCTAACGTAGCATACTTTAAAGGCGAATTTGGGTTCAGATCTCCCCTCTGTGAATTGCTAGCTGTGAGGACATAGCCAAGGTGCCTAGCCCCTCTGACTTCAGTTTCTCCCAGAAATCAACGAGCTAATGCAGAAGAGCTGTTGGTACAAGGCTGGGATGTGGTAGGCACTCAGCGAGTGCTCACTCCTGTTAACCCGGAAGTCCCCACACATTCATCTCAAGCCCTTCCTACAGTCAGCATAGTTAACCTGCTTCGGAATGCAGGTAGGGAGAAGGAGGAGAAATCTTCGGACGTATTTGGCTATTGTAAAGCAAATGTTTTGAGAAAAGCATCTTTAGGGTAGAAAATGAAAAGTAATAACTATTTAATATAACTGCCTGGAAAAAAAATGCCCCAGGTTATATGTCGAATCTATAGTGCAAGCCTAGACCTGCCACGTGTAAATAAAGACTTTGAAACACAGTCACAGATCCATTGATTTTTACCTTATTATCTGTAACTGCTTTCAGGCTTTAATGGTTGAGTTGAAGAGTCGCAACAGAAGCTACCCAGCCCTCAAAGCCTCAAATATTTAATATTAGTCTTTTTGCAGAAGTTTGCCACCCCCTGGGCTAGAACATCACTTAAGATTATGAAAAGGTCATAGCCACATAACTTTCTGCATCCCTCAGAGAGCAGACCTGGAGACTAGCCCTAGAGTGCAGGCAGTTTATTTGGGAAGTGATCCCAGGAAACAGCACTGGGGGGATTAGAAGGAATAAAGTAGTGTAGGAGAGAAAGGCTGTGTTTTCAAGCTGGTCACTGCCATGGGCAACTGAGACTCAGCCTTGCAAAGACCCCTGAAGAGCAGTGTCAAATGCAGCTACAATGTCCACCTGAGGGATCTAAGAAACGTGCCTCTATCCACCAGCTTCAATCATTCATTGGACAAGCTCCCCGCTGGGGTGTTAACTCCCTCTCATTTCCAGATTTGTACATGCACCACTGCTAAAGGATTTTTATGTATATCCCTCAACTCGGGCACACGGAAGAGTCAGGCTCCAGAAGTAAGGGGTGCTCAGTGCAGCTGTACTGAGATGGATGAAGTGCCATTGGTGGCTCCAGTGTGAAGTGAGTTGCCCAGTGGTGGCTGGAGCAGAGGACAGGCCAAGAGAACAGAGACAGGGCACACACCGCAGGTGTCCCACAGAGAACCTGATCTTCACCGAGTGCTTAGGCTGTGCAAACCACTGAGTGAGAAATACTTTCTCTGCATTATCGCCCTGCCTATGATACCGATACAATGAGCTGAGTAAGTCCTTTACTTCTTACAGTTAAAGACATAAATGAAGGAACTTAAGTTAGAGACACAAAATAGATACTAATAACTACTATGATAGTAGTTAATATTGACTTCCTGTTATTTTCATATGTTAGCCAATGTTATAATCCCTCTACTCGAATTTATTCATTTAATCCCCACAATAAACACTGCAGGTAGGGGATATTATCTGTATTTTATGAATGAGATTTAGAAGGGTGAAACAGTTTGCCTAAAGACATACTGCAGTAAGTGGGAGAGCTTAGCTTGGACTCAAACGCAGGGCTCCCTGACGGTAGAGGTCATGCTCTAAAAGCTTTCCTTAATCTGCTTTCTAAAATTTTTATAATTGCTTCTTGGCCAAATGCATATCTATCATTACATACATTTTCTGGTAGAATCCGTCCCAGCATTTTAATGGTTCCTACACTATGACTAAGCCAAACACTCGATCTCGCTGAGTCAATAAAAAGGTTGAGAACTCTGACACGTTTATCATTTAATCAGTTATTTTAATCGCTTGTTATTGATTAGCTGACAGCAGAATAGTGAACATCCAAACTAAATTATAATCAATAAGTATGCTAGAGTCTTCACCGAGTCCTTGTGGGCATTTGCATTTTCATTATTTAGCTCCTGGGTAATAGGAAAAAAATGGCCCGAGCCTGTAAATAGTACTTAAAAGCACATGAATACCTTTTAAACTGATTTTCATAGCACAGTGTAAAATGGCTTTACATAATATGATAAGCAAAAGGCAGTGTCCCCAGATGAAAACCTAAATTAGATTTCACAACAGCCTGAGGCCATGCAAATAGACCTGAATCTACAGTCACAGGTCATGAATTCGGGGCCTCTCTCTGTCACACATGCATCACAAAGGCAAGCGATTATCCCCTGGAAGCCGGTTTCCGATTTTCACAGTGAGATGCAGTGTACCTGCCAGACCATCCTGAGGTTCAGGTGAGATCACATACTTGAGCACGACCTTGAACGGGATATGAATGTAATTGATCGCAGGCAGGATAGAAGTCTGTTCCGCTGGGGGTTGCAGGAGCACCAGAGCTGATGTCAAGTGTGCCCGTTGGTCTCTTTGAACACAGTCAGCTGATTTTTTTTTTCTATCAAAAATGATGCACCCACAGTAATGAGTTCAAGAGCCTAGAAACACCGAATTTTACCACTGCCAAGGAATCTGTTAAGACGCTGGATAATTGTGATTAACACTGTGTTTCAGTAGGACCTTCGTCATTGATCTTGCTGCTTGCAAGCATGAGCATTTTGGGCTGAGGAAATAACTAACAATGTATTTTGAACAAGACCTGTTTTTTTTCAGTCAAATGGGCACATAACTTGGGGGTAATTTTTGAAGTTTTCATAAAGTTAAATTATTGAACCAAACTTATGCTAACTACAGTTGTAATAGAGGTCAAAACATGTACTGAATTGAGCAGTGATGATGAAAGATTGCTGGCCTTTACTGGGTGCTGAGCATGTACCAGACATTTAGCTAAACACTTTCTGGTCTTCCCCATCTTGGAGAATTGACCTTCTACCAAAAGCTCAAAAACTGCCAGAGAAGAATTGACTTCTTCAGTTTTTTCTCTGTACTTGCAAAGGTATTCTAGGTTGCGTGGATAGTATTTTTCCTTCTATTTCTTGGGTATACGTGTTCTGCTAAGTGATTCTAGAATATATCTCTTCTGTGTTTGGATTCAGATTTCATCCATGGCCTTGTAAGGGGGACAGGGAGCTGAAATATGTCTAGAGATTTGCAACACCGGGGAAGAACCTGGAGGACATTATGCTGATTGAAATAAGCCAGACACAGAAGGACAAATACTGCAAGATTCCACTGACATGAGCAATCTAAAATAGTCCAACTCCTAGAATTAGAGAGAACGGTAGTTACATGGGGCTGGGGGAAGGGGGAAACAGGGAGTCATAAATTGGTGTAAAGTCTGATTTAGGCAAGGCGAATTTGTTCCAGAGAGCTGCTGTCCACCACAGTGCCCATAGTCAGCAATGCTGAATTTTGCACTTAAAAATTTGTTAGGAGGATAGATTTCATGTTAAGTGTTTTTGCCATAAGAGGGGCAGGAAGCAGGGAGGGGTGAAGGAGGGGTACTTGCCTAAAGAAGAGCAAAACAGGGACCTTGCACTACGACCTAGCTGGCAGGTGGGGTAGAATTTCTTTTCTTTTGCAAGAACCCCCTCTGGGAGGCTTAGGCTTTCTTTATCCTCTGGGTCTGAAGCTTCAAAGGAACAGTTTCTCGCTGTGGAGTCTCCAGGGCATGGGAGAAATGACCTGCTCATTCTCCATCTCAGAGTGAGAATTGCAAAGAGCCTGAAGGGAAGTGGCATTGGTTGAAATAAACTTTACGTGATGTCGCTGCAGGAAGGTACATGCTGATTCTGACATTGCCCTTGATTCTGTTGTCAAACTCTCCTTGCATATCCCTCAGTTGGTGATTTAATTCCTTCATTCCCGTACCGGAGCTTTTGCATGGTCCCCGGCCTCCTGTGTTCTGTATTCTAGTAGCTTCGGAGTAAAGGCCTCTGGTGATATATTCCTCCAGTGCAATCACAGTGATAATGGCTGGAATGTCTCTAATTGCCCCGCCTTAACACACGCACTCACACACACGATAAGGATACGACTGACAGCATGTGATAGACCCTGACCTATCGGTTTTTCTTATTATTATTATTATTACTGTAAGAATGGTTGACATGAGATCTACCCTCCTAACCAGTGTCTAAGTGCACAGTGCAATACCGCTGACTATAGGCACCATGATGCACAGCAGACCTCCAGAACCTGTTACTCTTGCGTAGTTGAGACTTTATGCCCATTGACTGGTAACTCCCCATTTCCCCTCCCCCAGCGCCAGGCAACCACAATGCTACTCTCTCATTCTATAAGCTTGACTATTCTAGGTTCCTTGTACAAGTGGAATTGTACCGCATTTGTCTTTCTGTGACTGGCTGTTTCACTCAGCACAGTGAGTGCCCTCCAGGCGGATCCCTGTCACCTACTGCAGGACTTCCTCCTGTTAGAACCATCCCATGATCCAGCAATCCCACTTCTGGGACGTTGGTCGAAATGACTTGAAATCAAGACCTCAAAGAGATAGCCTCACTCCGTGTCCATTGCAGCGCTGTCCACAATAGCCAAGATGTAGGAGCATCGTAAATGTCCATCAATGAGTGAACAGATAACGACAGTGTGGCATATACACAGTGGAATATTATTCAGCCTTAAAATCAGTTTTTTAACTGGCAAAGTTTTGGTTTTCTATTTTGTTGTTTTACTTGAATTAATCTTCCAAAATTTACAAATTGAATAGCGAGTGCTCTCACACATTCTCTCTCTCTCTCTCTCTCTCTCTCTCTCTCACATGTGCACACACACACACACACACAGACACGAAATACTGGTAGCTATACAACCCTGGTCCACATTCCAATATGGTAACAGCCCATGAGAAGCCAGAAGGGCCAGCTCGTATAGACTGAAGTAAATGTTCTTGAACACATCACCGGCCCCTTCTGGCCCACTTAGTGTTGCATTTCTGGTGGTCCCTTGTAACATGGAAGTTTGGTATCTCTTGGTTAATAGACCTCATTTTTGCCTCCAGAATCCATATGTCCCTTTGTCTGAGTGATCAGCCCCCAAGAAAAATCAAAGTTACACGCCTGCTTATCCCTTTCCAGAGGCCAAAGTTTGTTTACATCTTCCAGGCTGACTTAGATCCCTTGTGATGAAATATGAGAACCTAGAACATGCTAGAATATAAGCTCCATGAGTTCAAGGAGTTCTCTTTGCATCACAACTGTATCTGTAGCATCTAAAACAGTGTCTACACTTAGGAAGTAATCAACAAGCACTGTTGAATAGCTAAATGAGCCAAATTCATATGGTATCTACAGGTCTTCCAACCTCTTGAGGTAGAAGAGGGCTCATTTAATGAACTCATTCTGCTCATTTAGTGACCGTGACCCTACATGTTGGCCAAAGGATAAAACTGAATGACCAGACCATTTTATTTCTATAAGAGAGAGTTAGGGGTTAAACTGCTGAAGTTCAAATTCCCACTTACCACTCACTACAGCCGTGTGACCTTGGACAGGTTACTTATGCTCTCTATACCTCAATATCGCCATCTCTGAAATGGTGTTTACCTCACAGAGTCAGGAGGGTGAATGAGGCAATCTATGTAAGGCATTTAGCAGAATATGTAGTGCACGGCACGTACTTGATAAATGCTAGCTGTTAATTTTGTATCTTGAAGCTCATTTTGGAACAGAGACTGTAATACATGTAGAATAGTAGTAGGAGATAATGCTAGAGCTAAACAGAGGGCCCAGAATGCAATTCTAGGAAGTCCAGGCAGTGGGAGTGATGCAGGGAGCTTAGGCAGCAAAATGGTTTTATGTTCCCACAACCATGCATTAGGGAAATTAATGTCAGTGGCAGAGGATGGGCTGGATTAATGGCAGTTACAGCCCGTGGTCTCTGCAGGCACTGACTAATACAGATTTGGGGTTTTCTTTTGCTTATTTTCTTGTCATGCATGGAGAAGTTATTCTTATTTTCTTGAGTTTGGGAGGTTTCACCGAGTTCTGAAAGGTTAATTAGTTCCTGGATTTGTAAATTAGGCAAAGCCAGGAGCACTCCCTCCCGGGCAAAACAATCTGCACCAGCGCTTCTCAGAATAATGCACCAATCAAGGAAGGAAATTCCGCCCACTCCCGTTGCTCTCTCTGGTGCTTAAGCCTTTCCAAATATGTGGCGCCTGTGACCTGAGAGGTCATCTGGGAAGCTATCTTGGGAGCTCTTCAAAGTCAGCACTCAGCAGCGAGTCCACGACCCAGTGAGAGGCGGCTGCAAAGAAGGGCATGTTGTTTGGGGCCGTTTCAAGCACTGTTGCACCTGAACGCTCTCCATCCACGGGTGGAAAATTCAATTAGTCTCCAGTTTGGGGCTATTTCTTTAGAACTAATAAGTCCTATTCCCTAGAATGTTAAAATTATTGAATAGGAGGTATCGTATAATTCTTTCCAGCCAGATACCCAAAGCCATTTCTGAGCCTCCTGAGAGGGCATCTGGTAGTGTGGAAAGGAGCTGTTTACCCTTTGAGCAGCTACACATCAACTAGCCACCTTATTCCTGATCCCAGCTCCACACTGGGGGACAGTCCAGTGTACCTGTCAGCATAGACCACATACATCATCCCACCCTGTACGTCATCTACGAGTTCATGCCTAATGCCTTTGGAGTAATCAAGTTTGAATTCTGGAGTCACACTGTAATAGGAGTTTAAAATATAGATAGAAGTTGAAGCTGGCACTCTGTTCTGGCCACTGATAGCTCCCTGCTGGCCCCTAGGCTTCAGACGACCACCTGCTGATTAGTTAGTTGACTCTCTGTCCCCGGCCCTGGATGATCCCTGATGTTTCTTTGTCCTGGACCCCTGACCATTTCCATTCTCCTCCTCTGTGTCCTTGGCTTTCACCCCTTGCTTGTACCACGAGACCCCTCCTCTCCCCACTTTGTCACAAAGGTATTTAACCATCCACCTGACCCCTCCTCAGGGCCCAGAATTTGGAAACTGTCTCCTCTGGGCCCACGCGTGTAATAAAGGCTTACTCCGTCACCCCAAATCGTGTAAGAGTTCGTTTTTCCGCAACAACACAAACCTGGGATAGAATCCTATACTAGTTTGATAGTCTTGGGAAAATTACTTGATTTCTCTAAGTGGCAGTTACTTGAACAGCCCTGGATGGTGTGGCTCAGTGGATTGAGTGCCAGCCTGCAAACCAAAAGGTCTCTGGTTGGATTCCCAGTCAGGGCACATGCCTGGGTTGCAGGCCAGGTCTCCAGTAGGGGGCATGTGAGAGGCAACCACACATTGATGTTTCTTCTCCCTCTCTTCCTCCCTTCCTCTCTCTCTAAAAATAAATAAATAAAATCTTTAAAAAATATTTCTGAGAGTTAAAAAAGATATGTAACAGCTAATCAGTTAGATACCAGCAGTCATTGAAAAAGCAAAAATAAAATTACCTGTCCCTAGATATTTGTAATTCTCAAAATAGTGTCAGGGAAAATCATTTTCTTCTTACAGAAAAAACTGAGCAGCCTAGAAGCCTTATAATAAAAGAATAATCTAGAGTAATCCTTAATTTACAGATGTCTAAATTATCTTCACGGTGTCATTCAAAACTTTTTTTATTATATTCTTAAATGTTTCAGTTCTTTTTTAATTTTGAATATTCACCTTTCACCCATTTTATATCAAATTCTGTGCATGGGGAAGAGTAATTTTAGAGATAGCTAAAAAGTGGTCACCTATACTGTCTGGTTTTTGAGGCCAAAGGTATTGCACATCCATATTTCTCCCTTGCTTACCTAGAATTTTGGTTAATTCCTTTAATGACTATTTGAAACTCAAATGCTCATGAGGAAGGTATACATGTAAGCTGTTATCAAGTGTTTACATTTCGACATTAGTAAATTTGTTAGCATGTTAATATGTGACTGTATGCTCACTGGCCAAGATTCAGACAGTCCCGAGGATTGGAAAGAGCACTGGAAGTCTCCCTCTTCTTCCACGCAAAAGTAACCCATTGTCAAGTCTCATATATGAGCTTACATCTACCCAAAGATTTTTCTTTACATAAATGGGGCCACATTATTCATATTGTATATATTGAATTTTGATGAACTCGTTGCCCAAATAAAAATACATATAAGAACAATATATACAATATTCTGCATTTGTTTGTGTAAGGTCACTCTTTTAACAGCTGCTAGTATCTATGTTTTATTTAATTAATCTTTTCAGTAGTTGGTGAACATCTAGTTTATTTCTCCACCCCATAGTAAATTAACTTTCTTACCCGTCTACAGGACTGACACCATCCAACATACCAAACCAGAGAGGTTTATAAGCAAAGGGTCACTTTTTGGAGACACACACACACACACACACACACACACACACGATAAAGCAATATATTAGAAATTTGAGTTATAAAACCATTTATAGGAGACAGTTCTGTGTGGCGTGGGCCCAGCTCCCACTTGGAAAGGCCAGTGGAAAGCGAGGTCCGGTACATAGGATCCATGCCCACGGGTGGGTTCTCCTGTGGGGAATCAGGCCTGCATTGTACCTGGGCCGCTTTGAGACTTGCTTTTTGCTAAAACTCCCTCACCCTGAATTGAGGCAGCAAACATTTACTGCATATCTTTAAAGTAACTTCCTAAAATCTATGCTAAACCTTCCAAGGATGAGTGTAACCAGTTCAACCACTTTTCCCTTTGCATTTGTAAATATCCTTCTTCTGTGATGTAATTAGCAACATCCTCTCCTATGTTTTCTGTAAAAGGTAACCACCTAATGCGAACCTGTGCATAGTAAATGAGGACCATCCTCAATGTAATGTGCCCAGAAAAGCAATAAAAGCTTGTCAAGGCAAGGGCCAACGTGCTCTCCCCTTGGGAGAGTGGCTGTGCCGTCCCTTTTCCTCCACAGGACTCAGTAGTTTGTGCGGATTTGTCTCGTATCTCATCCGCAATGCCGCAGGCACTGCAGGCTGGTGTCTGCATGACCTTTAGTATAGGCCTCAAAGGTCTAAAGACCTTTGTGAGGTTTGTGAGGGATTCGGAAAGATTTGATGTTTGTTGGCAAAAACGTCATGTCCTAAGTAAGAATTGACTTTCCTCCAAATAAGCTGACTCTTGTGAACTCAGATACTGAAACCAGTCAGGATGGAGAGAGGGGTCGCAGAGACCTTATCTCCTTAAAAATGCTAATGACACATATTTTCCTCAGAGGGTCTTTGCCATGGAGTCCAACGAGTATGTTGCAAAGATAAAAAGCAGATTAGTTTCAGTTATTGAAATGATTTGTTGGCAATAACAAACACAGTGCTTAACACATAGCCCTCTGTATCGCGTGGGCAGGGCAATATAAAACCCATTTACGTGCTCAGCTAAAAAGGAGAATTAGTGATTGTAATTTCTGGTCTTGTTGCAGAGACCAGAGTGATGTTTCAGAAGCTGGGAGTTCAGAGTCCCCTACTTTGGTGGTGTTGGAGATCACAGTCACCCTGAACACATGGACACCCAAAGCCACAGGGGCCGAACTGTTTGAATGATTCTGTAGTGGCATTAAATTAATGGAAACCACATTGGAGAAGAAAGATAACTTATTTTAAGTCACGCAAAATGTCTAGTGTCTCTTGGGAATGGAATTACTTAGGAAGACAAATGAAATTAAATATGGTAGCTTCATGATATAAGTTTAATTTATGCCTATAATTTAATTGAGTTGACTGATAGCCAAGCTTATTCAGCCACTTGGGCACACAACAGCTTCAGTGGCAATAAGTCAATTTTTCCACATCACCCTTGTTCAAAACAGAATCCTATTAGATTTCTCTAAATCTCCCTTCTACAACTCACCAAACTCATTTGACGCTATACTTTGTGGAAGCAATTAACTAGCATTAGAAAGCCCCGATTAAAGCATTATGATTAATTCATGCGTAGTCATTTCCACTTCATCAGGTCTGTTCATTTGAATCTGTGCTTAATGCCTCTTTTTAGCCACTGCTTCTTTATTTAAATAAACAATCAAAATTTCTTCTCTAAGCTGGTAGGAGAGAGGGAAGAAAGTGGGGTGCCGTAGGGTTGTGTCGTGATCTATTTGCAGGTTCTTCCCTAGCTAGGCTCCCATAAGTTCATTTATGCTGAAAACATTGTTAGACTTAAATTTTATGTCCAATGTGGATTTCAAAGGAACTTCAACCAGTGCATTTCTCCCTCATTGAAGTATCAAGTATCAAAATGGTATTTGGTGTCCAGGACCTTGCAAAGCTTTGCGTTTCTGTTCAGCAAAGAAGAGCAAAATTTTCTGCCATCAAAAGTGGTAGAAGAAAAAGTCCCACTTTCTGCACTCACCTCATAAGCACTCCCTTCCACTGAGACTGCTCCCCACCCCCAGCTTCTCCTCGATTGCTTAATGGTTTTTCTATTCCTAGATTCCTTCGATTTCTTCACTACAGTTGCTCTGTACCTGTTTGTTTGTTTGCCCTCTATCCCACTGAAGAGGAGAAGCTTGTCTATTGGATAAAACATAGAGGAGCTGGCAGAAAATGGATCTGGTGAGCTGACCTTGAGAGAGAACAAGTGCAGAGAAGGAGCTCACCCACTAACAAGTGTGTGTGGTAGACACATCTCTCCCATACTTTCTCACATTTGTTCATCTCTCATCTCCCCACTCCAGTGTGCCGTGGTGGACGACATTTAGGTTGGCATGCATTGGTTTCTTTCTTTGACAATGTGGCATTTTGAGAGGCCAGTGAAGATTAGGCTCAGGACGCTTTTCACCATTGAAGAAACTGTTCGTTCAGAACGTTTTCCTCCCATTCTTACGGTTAATTTCCCCCTTCTACCAAGAAGATCCGAACTGATTGAGGGAGGAAATGACCCCAGACAAGCGACAGTTAAAAACTACCCCAGTCATGACCACATGCCCTTGGCATGTCTTACTAACCATGTGGAGCATTTGGTGAATGACTAAGATAGCCATTGTCACAGATTGTCATCGTGTGACTTCCGCCGGTCCCTGAAGTTGAAGCAAACTGTGGTAGGAAAGCAGGTTGACACCATCAAAACCATAAAACTCAATGGGGGAAACCATCTGAAAGGGATTTGCAGAGAAGGGGCTGAGGACAGGTTTGTTTCAGTGAAAGGCTTGAGGAGCAAAAGCTTGTATGTGTGTGGGCACAGGTGTGGGCTGCCTCAAGAGCCTTGAATCCTTCGAAGGCCTATTTTTCAAAAAAGAATATTTCCCATTATTCATGCACCAATATTCTTTATGCCACTAAACAGTTTCAGGAGGCCGTGATCTATATGGTGAATTGTTAAGGTGTTCAGATAGGACTGTCGAATCTCTCAGGAGAAGGCTATATCATCCCAAATCACTGGTATTGGGGATTTTAAAGAAGAGCAAACACTTTTATTAGGTAGACACAGTTTACCAAAGAGGGACTATTATTATAATTATTATATGGTATTCTGGTATATATACTATAGTACATTCATACATATTATATATAGTATTATTTGTCAACTAGCTAGAATGCATTCATAAGATTAATCAATTATTATTTATGCCCATGTAGGAGTGAGTTTGTAAAAGAGAGAAATTGGGCTAAAAGACAGCTCAGATAGAACTTTGTACTCTGCCTCTTAACTCTCCCAATGACCCTGAATAACATAGTTGTTCTGAACATTCTCATCTGGAAAATGGGCATGCCGAGGACAGACTTGGAGTCCCCAGGAGGATCCTCTCGGACATCTAAGTGAGACAAAGTAGAAACTTTATGTAAGTGCAGCTCGGTCCCCCCTTATCTCACAAGAGGTTAGGTTCTGTAATCAATACATGAAATGAAAATCAGCTAAAGTCAAAATTACCTGTGGGAAAAATAAACACACAAAGTAGAAACAGACTCATGGGTGCGGAGAACAGATGGGGGTTGGGGGTCTGGGTGAACAACGTAAAAGGAGTGAGAAGTGTGAATTGGCAGTCACAGAGTGGTCACGGGGTGTGAAGTCCCGCACAGGGAATGTAGGCAGGGATACTGAGATACCTATGTGCCGAGCCAGGCGCATGACTGAGATATCGGGGGGAACTACTCTGTAAAGTACATGACCATCTAACCACTGTGCTGAACACTTAGGACTCATGTAAAATGATATTCAATGTAAACTGTAATTGGAAAATAAAATATATAAACAAAGACAACTTTGAAAGAAACTACAAACCCATGTTAAAGAATACCTGTGAAAAAAAATCTTTAAATATTCCTTAAAGTATAGGATTTATGGTAGGGTTGCCAAATTTAGAAGAAAAAAAACTTACTGTATTTTGCCGAGCATAATGCAGTCCTGCATGTATTGTGCTCTCATGTTTTTGGCCCAAACTTTCAGGGAAAAAAATCTTTCGCTTTAATTTGTTCATTCAGTTTTTTATTTATTTATATTTAGATACTTGTTTTTTTGTATTATAAAGAAATTTTAGCATTTATTCAAGAGTGTTATTTTGCATGTGGATATTGTTATTGCTTTCTAGAGTCACACTTTTTTTTTAACATATAAGCATACATGAAAGAATTAAAAACATTTATGTAGATGTGAAATTAGTACTACCCATGTATAATGCACATCCTTATTTTTCCCTCAAAAATTTGGGTAAAAAGTCTACATTATACACGGTAAAATACAGCATTCTAAAAAAAGATTTCTTTGTTAATCTGCCATTCAGATGTGACTGTGCGTCCTGTATTTTATCCGGCAGCCCTAATTCAGGGCCACCCTCACACACTGAGACACCACCCTGGTCACCTCTCGGTCAGTGCAGCACAGCTGGCTTCCCTCCATTCTCAGAGCAGGTCTCTGTTCCTTCACTTGAGAACCAAGTGGAGAAAACTGGGGGTAAGAGCCAGGTTGTACAGAAAACCTTGCCCATGGGAATTGCAGCCTCACATTCCGTGAGGTGTGGTTCTATGCTCAGGGAGGCACCTAGGACCCGAGAGAAAGTGGGGCAGAATGGCTCCTCTCATCTGTCCCCTTCAGGGCATCTGCCCAGTGAATGGAAGGAAAGCACGTGATATTTTGTTTTGCTTCGGTTTTGGCGAGTCAGATATGTTAATGTAACTTAATGTGCAATGTAAAGGTCATATGAAGTGCCATCAAATATCAGAAAACACTACTGTGGTAACTACTGACCCTGCCTGTATCCTCCAAAAGAAGAGGAACTTGGTTTTAAGCTTCAGGCACACTGTGGTCACCTTGGGTCAGTCCTAAAAGCCCTGTGATACCACAGCCCGTGGTTTTCCCTTCAACCACGTTACCATTACCGTTCCGAGGCGTGCTCTGCTTTTCCTGCAGGAGCTTCAGGAGGCAGAGAGTGCCCCGCAGTGAGCAGGGACATCATCACACACCGTCACGTAGCAAATCAGAAACTTGGAGAACAGCATCAGGCATGCGCATTCATCCCCCTGATGGCCTGCCATCAAAAATGACTGTTGAAATAGAATTTCAGTATAGGTACCAGGGAGAAAGTACACGTCGCCTCTTCAGTGCCCAGAGAATAAATCATCTTGTAATCTATTACAATCCTCACATCTGGTAGAGCAAACTATCTTCATAAAGATGTTAACTTCTATTGTCACTTGTTTAAAACAAAAAAAGTCCCTTGTCTTTTAAAACCAATTTACTGCAATTAAGGGCTCATCCAAGCCTGGATAAAATGCTATTAAAATGAAAAGTGTCGCTATAGAAGAATGAGAATGTGAGATCCCTAATCTATTAGACATTTTAAAAATCTGAGTCATTTTATTTTAAATGACTTCAAAATACTCATTCTACTTTTTTAAAGAAACCTCATTCATGCATCTCACCAAAGGAGTTCCCGAGTATCTGTGTCAGATTTCTTTGTGATTGGGTTATGTTTATGTCAGCACATTCAATCTATTGTCAAAATATCCATAACAGCTGCGGTGGTTTCCACACGAGGTGATTCCCAGCAACTGAGAAGCCGCTACGATCTGAAGGTACCTTGTCATCACTTTCGCTCTGAAGTTAGGTTCCCATGCCATCTTCCCTGCCCAGGGAGGAAGGTGGCCAGCACTCGGAGCTGGGCCCAGTACACTGTGAATGAGGGAGTCACTTCCAGCAGCCCCAAAGAGCATTCAGGTGTGGCTATATGGTTCTTGAAATTTAACTAAGTCAAGTAATTTGCACACTCATTATTGGAACTTTTTCAGAAACTAACTATGCTAAATGAATTTCCAAGTGCCCTTCAAAAAGATTTTTTTTTTAATTGGGAATGTTATCTACACTACCTAAGGGATAGCAAACACAGGTGTAGGCGATGACTTGGTGGACTCGGACATTAGAGACAGCCACACCGGAGCCCACAGGTCCTGCCATCAGGGCCGGAAGTGCAGGTGGAAGAGGTAAGGAAGCAGGAAGGTGCCCCTTCTTTCCTTGTTCCTCTATCATTGTTCAAATATTCAGCTCTCACAAAATGCTGACATTTGGGGGTGTTTTGCTATCCTATTTCTGCTTTATTGAACCTCTCTCTCTTTCTTCCTCTGAGAGAGAAAGAGAGGAAAAGGAAGAGAGAGAGATTCGAACCAGAGATTGAACCAGAACTAGGAGCGCATTGCTTTGGGCTCACCTCCTCACTTCTCTGGATGTTTCGCGTATTATCACATAGGAGGGACGGGGAGGGTTGGGCTAGTTTCTAAATGGCCCCTCATTTCTAACACTCTCTCCAGAAAATTGTTAAAGTTGGTTCAAAATGATAAACTCTACTCTCTGGAACATTTGAGACTCGATGATGTCAGAACTACACTTGAGCAAACATTTTAGCAGATACAAAAATAGGCCATGACTATAAATCAAAAGAGCCCTGCTCTTTGAGTTATGTCCCTGGGATCAGAATGCTGCTGAAGAAACAGCAAGTTCAAGGGAAGTTTACAGAGGCACCTTCTTTTCTCATAGGCCAAATAGGGCATCGTGCCTTAGGCTGAAGTAGTCGATGTATTTGCTTTCTCAGCAGAATAGCCACCAAAGTGTATGTGTGTATGTGTGTGTGGGGGTGTGAGAGAGACACACAGACAGAAATTACTGATATTTTAATATTTCACTAATTTATTTTCATCATATCTTAATGAAACAAGTGTCTCAAACTACTCAGTCTCCATGGCCAGCTTGCTCCTTCCACTGCTCAGACTTGTTTCACATCATAGCAGTCTTCTCCTGCTCAGTAAAAACATTTACAGTTTTTGCCTTGAGATTGTTGATTAAAAGTGTGCAACCTTGAAAAGCTATCTGCTACAGAAACTAATTCTGTAAGACTCTCTTCTTGAACTGAACAAATAGTTTATCCGACCTAGTTCCTTTCTCTCAGTATTGTGATCCATTTTATTTCTTCTTATTTTACATGTTCGATGTATGCTCAAAAAGAAGGGAGAAGGGCCTAGTCAGAGAACATCTATGAAGGACCCAGGGATTGGACAACAGTGTGGGGACTGACTGTGGGAGCAGGGAGTGGGCTGGGCAGAGGAGGCAAAGGGGGAACAGTGGGACAACTGTCATAGAATTAAGCAAAAACTCCACTGTTGGTATTCATCCAATTTTATTTTAAAAGCCTTGCCTTTCAGTGTGGTCATTAATTAATTTAATAAACTTTATTCATATTTGCAAAATAAGAGACAAAGAAAAACTGTTACAGAAACCAATTCTGTAACTAAGGCCGTCTTCTTGAACTGAACCAATATTTTATTCAATCTAGTTCCTGTCTCTTTTCATTGTGATCTATTTTATTTCTTCTCATATTTTTGATGTGTGCTCCAAAAGAATACGTATTGTCAAATTTGTGGTCCAATGATCCATTACACAAACTTACTATTTTTGCTCTTAAACCTTCAATATCCTTTCTGACTTGTCTGTTTGGTCTAAACAATTACCAAGAATGGAGTGTATGGGGTTCTTCCTGTAGTTGGGGTTGCTATCATCCTTTTCATGTTAAGTTCATTGTGGTATCTTCAACGTCAATATTGTTTTTATCGACAGCATTAATGACTCAAGATTATTCCGAATTTCCCTCACTGGCTTGCATAACTTCACTGGTTGTAAGCATGTGCTTCTAAGGCCCTGTCTTATTCAACAATTTGTGTTCCTTGTTACAAGTGGAATTACCTTCATTTTAGATCACAGGGTCAGGTAAATCCGCTCAGAGGTGGCGATTAAATTGAGACCTGAGAAAATAAGAAGAAATTATTTCAGTAGAGAGTGAAAACAAGGTCTTTTCAGGGAGAAGAAACATTATTTCTAATAATCTGACGTGTGATATTGTGATTTGTAATAAGAAATATATATATTTATATTTGCTTCCTCCCTGTTTTACTCTTGATATCCTTGGAATTTCCTAAGCAAAGAGGGTGATCAAGGTATCTCATGTTAATCGGGTAACTTCCAGACATCACCTAAGTGTGGGGGCTGGATACCTAGAGAACCAACCATGCGATTAGAAATTAGAACTTTTCATCCCACCGCTGACTTCCAGGGAGGGAAGAGAAACGGGCAGTTGAGTTCAGTTACCAAGCACCAATGGGTTAATCAAGGATGCCTTTGTAACGAAGCCTCCATAAAAACCTGAAGAAGAGGGTTCAGAGAGCTTCCAGGTTGGTGAGCACAGGGCATGCTGGGAGAGGGCCTGGAAGCGCCATGCTGTTCTCCATACCTGGCCTTTCGCACCCTTCCGTCTCACTATTCCCGAGTTACCTTCTTTCATAAAAACCCAGTAATCTAGTAAGTAAAATGCTTCTTTGAGTTCTGGGAGCTGCTCTATCGAATTCATCAAACCCAAGGGGAGGATGGTTGGAACCTCCAATCTACGGCCAGCTGGTAAGAAGCACAGCTGATAAACTGGTGTCTGAAGTGGGGGGTGGAGTAGGGGGAGGGAGGGGGCAGTTTCTCAGAATTGAGCCCTTGACCTGGTGGACCTGATAGATAGCATCAACATTGGGTTAAATTGTGGGAAACCTAGGCAGTGTCATCGGTCACTGTTCAGTGTAGTTTAAAGAACCACAAATCTGGTGACCAGAAGTGTCAGTGTTCTCTGTGGGTAGTGAAGAACACAGAAGAGGTAGAAAACTGGGTTATTCCAATACAGAAGGATATTGTTTGAATCAAGCATTTGAAAACATGCAAGCCTGAAGGAGAAGGAGCGTGCCACTAGACGCAGCTAATACGGGAGGCAAAGGCCAGGTCATAAAAAGCCTTACGATCATTTTTAAGCTTTTATATTTTACCCATGAAATAGTTTTAGATAGTTGCTTTGTGGGGAATGGGCTGGAACAGAGTGAGGCTGAATACAAGGGGATGGATTAAGCAGGCTATTGCAAGTGTCCCTGTGAAAAATGACAATGACTTGAATTAAGACAGTGGCCATGGGGGTGGAAGTCTGGCTGGAGTTGAGAGGATATATTTTAAAGGTAGAATCAATAGGACTTGGCGGTGGAACAAACAGGGATATGAGAGAAGGGGCATCAAACATTTTGGCTTAAAAAATATAAAAGCTTATCTTCATACAGATTTTACAAAATACTTTGCGTGCATTATCTGATTTGATCCTCACCGTTACAAATGGGACCAACATTATAATTTGACGCCAGTAATCAATCCACAGCCGAAAACAGAACCAACTTCTGGAGCACAGCCCAGGCTCCCTTTCTGCACAGGACAGAGCAAAGGTAGGTTTACAGTTTTTAGTATGGAAAGTAATGCAGTAATTAATAAGTAATATCCCAAGAATAAACTGTTTTGCATACTCACAACTGTAAACCTACTTTTCCCCACCTTGCATATTGCTTTACTCCATCAATATGTGCCCAAAAAGTATTGGGTTGCCCAAAAGTCTGTTTCGTTTTTCCATAAAATAAAAGACTCATTTTTCATTTTCACCAATAACTTTATTGATTTGGATATTTTGAGTATGTCGGCTATCTCCCTCATGGTATAACATTGATTATTCTCAATTAATGTCTCTCTTTGATCGCTGTCAACTTCAGCTGGCCCACTCAACCATGGAGCATCATCTGGAGAGAAATCTCCAGCACGATGCCTGGGTTGTGGGCCAGGTCCCCGGTGGGGGGATGCGGGGAGGCAGCAGATCTGTGTGTCTCTCGAACAGTAATGTTTCTCTCCCTCTCTTTCACCCCCCCTCCCTCCCTCTCTAAAAATAAATAAACAAAAACTTAAAAAAAAAAAGAAATCTCCAGCATGAAACTTTGCAAACCCCTTTTAAGACATTCAATCAATCACAGCACCTTCTCCATACACTGCACAAATCTTGTTTTGTGTTTCATATGTGTTTTTACATTTCTTTTTTAAAAAATATTTTATTGATTATGCCATTACAGTTCTCCCATTTCCCCCTTTCATTCCCCTCCACCCTGCACACCCCCTCCCACCCACACTCCCCCTGTTTAGTTCATGTTCATGTATCATAAGTTCTTTAGCTTCTACATTTCCCACACTATACTTGCCCTCTCCCTGTCTGTTTTCTCCCCACCACCTATGCTACTTATTCTCTGTACCTTCTCCCCCCTCCTCCTCCCACTCCCCTGTTGCTAACCTTCCGTGTGACCTCCATTTCTATGGCTCTGCTCCTGTTTTAGGTGACTGCTTAGTCTGCTTTTGTTTTAGGTGTGGATGTTAATAACTGTGAGTTTGCTGTCCTTTCACTGTTCCTGCTTTTTATGTTCTTTTTCTTAGATAAGTCCCTTTAACATTTCATATAATAAGGGCTTGGTGATGATGAACTCCTTGAACTTGACCTTATCTGAGAAGCACTTTGTCTGCCCTTCCATTCTAAATGAAAGCTTTGCTGGATGGAGCAGCCTTGGATGTAGGTCCTTGCCTTTCATGACTTGGAATACTTCTTTCCAGCCCCTTCTTGCCTGTAAGGTCTCTTTTGAGAAATCAGCTGACAGTCTGATGGGAACTCCTTTGTAGGTAACTGTCCCCTTATCTCTTGCTGCTTCTAGAACTCTCTCCTTCATTTTAATCTTGGCTAATGTAATTATGATGTGCCTTGGTGTGTTCTTCCTTGGATCCAACTTCTTTGGGACTCTCTGAGCTTCCTGGACTTCCTGGAAGTCTATTTCCTTTGCCAGATTGGGGAACTTCTCCTTCATTATTTGTTCAAATAAGTTTTCCACTTGTTGCTCTTCCTCTTCCCCTTCTGGTACTCCTATAATTCGGATGTTGGAACGTTTAAAGATGTCCTGGAGGTTCCTAAGGCTCTCCTCATTTTTTTGAATTCTTGTTTCTTCATTCTTTTCTGTTTGGTTGTTTCTTTCTTCCTTCTGGTCCACTCCATTGATTTGAGTCCCAGTTTTCTTCCCATCACTACTGGTTCCCTGTGCATTTTCCATCATTTCACTTATGAACGCCTTCATTTGTTCATCTAATTTGCAACCAAAACCAACCAATTCTGTGAGCATCCTGATCATCAGTGCTTTGAACTGTGCATCTGATAGGTTGGCTATCTCTTGCTTGTTTAAAAGTATTGGCTCTGGGGCTCTGAGCTTTTCTTTTGTTTGAGTCATTTTTGGTCAGGTGGCGCCTGTTACGTATGAGGGGTGGGGCCTTAGGTGTTCACCAGGGCGGGGCAGCCTAGTCGCCAAGTTGTGATGCTGTCTTTGGGGGCGGAGTCAGAGAGGGAACAATGGTACCTGTTCCAAGCTCTCTCAAATTTGCGTCCACTCTGCTGTCTCCCACAAGCAAACTGGGCCCCCCGGCACTGGTTCCCAGGTGGGAGGGCCTATGCACACTCCGGGACCTTGCGGGTCTCCCCAGTGACCTCTTCTGTGAGGCTGGGAGCCTCTCCCAGCACCTTTTCACTCGGTGTTTTAAGCTCTGGCCCTGGGCTCTGTGGTCCATCTCACTGCCCACTCTTGCCTAGTTTATCTGCACGCGAATGTGTGTCCACGGTTGGCCAACTGCCTTGCATGCCCTGCGTGCTTTGCTCATCTCCTCCCCGTGTCTGGGGTCTGCAAGCTCCACGCTACCTACGCCGCCCAGCGCTCCCGAGCCTGGCAGCCACCACGTTTTCCTGCCACTTTCCCTCTCCACCGCCTGCCGCCTCTGCCCCTCTTACTGGTCTGGTTGAATGTTTGTCAGACTTCCATAGTTCAATTTTCTGTGTTCTGGTTGTGTTATTGTTTATAACTATTTGTTGTCCTTAATCTTGGTTGTGAGAGGAGGTACAGTGTTTCCACCTACACCTCCATCTTGGCCGGAAGTCTGTTTTTACATTTTTCGAATAACAAAACATAATATGCCAAAAGTATTGCACATTTTCTTCCATCTTCAATATTAAAATGCTTACACAAAGCTTTACCAATTTCAATAAGATTTTTTTAAATGCACACTGATACGACAGCTATCACAACACAATCTAACAAAATGAGTTAAAGACAACAAAGTGTGACTAGAGCAGTCTCACAGAAAAAAACCAAAGGAACTTTTTGGCCAGCCCAACACAAGAGGATAGCTCTTATGGCACCTGTCAGAGAGCCAATGTTTCAGCCACTGCCTCTATGGCCAAAACACTACAGAAGTCCCAGCAAACCCATCACCAAGAAATGCAAAACCAGTGATGTGGAGCCAATAATAACAGCAATAGATGAACTTTATTGGCACTTTCTCAATCTTTCAAACCTTTAATACGCATTATCTCATTTAATTGCCATAATAATCCCGTGGTGCCTATACTAATATTAACCCGTCTAGAGTTAAGGAAACTGAGGCACAGAAAGATTAACTAATTTGCCCGGGGCGACAGAAGTCATAACTGGCCAAGCCGGAATCTGCCGGAGTCTGCACGACGCTGCACATAAGGAACTGCAGGAGGAAGTCCGACTGCTCTGTGCGTGGACGGTGGGATCACGGACTTCATCTTCCAGTTCGTACCTCGCCCCTCAAGCCCTGCCGTCATCACCTTCTACCCATAAAATGAAAGGCTTGCATCACCTTATTTCCAGGCCTCCTTCTGATGCCTATTCTTTTTCCTTCCTCTCTGCTTGTGGGTAATCATGTTCTCAAGAGTTGGTTCATATGGTTTGGATGACTGCCCACCAGTCCCCCCACTGACCGTTTCCACCCAATGTTCTCTTCAGGCTTAAAAACCACCTGCTGCCCCGGAGCCCCTGGTGTCTTAGGCAGTTCTCAGCAGACTTAGAGGGGGCTCCCAAAGCAAGCTCTCCGTTGATAGCCCGGCAATTAACTTGTCCTGCTTGCACACTCCCAGTGCAAAGCGCTAAATTGCAGGAGGTGTTTATCATATGTCAGGCTGACAGCCTCCTGCTGCTGGCTTTGATTTGCTAAATACCTGCAAAAGATTTGGTGATGGAGCACCTGGGAGAGCAGGCTGCACCGTAAAGCTGCAGGCAGCATCTCAAGAGGATCCCCAGTGCCCTCCTTGTGCCCCTTGAATGAACCAAGGCTTACCTTAGTCTGTACTGAAATGGTTAAGGGAAATGGGAATCTACCTCCATCCCTCTGCCCTGGCTGATAATACACTAATGAGCAATTATGGTGTGCTTATTAGCATGCACCAGGATCTATGCCAAGTACATCAGTGGCACAAACTTATTTAATCTTTACAATGCCCCAGGACTTTAGATACCTCACCCCCTGGTCACCCAGCAGATGGGTACTACAGCCCGGTTCACTTCTCTGCTCCGCTGGAGTCTTCCAGTTCCTTCCGCCACACCCTGGGCATCACACTATGATTTCTCAAAGGTAGTAATGCGTGAGCAAGCAGAACACGTTCTGCTGTGTTTTTTCTTCTCAGTCATAATATTCCACGGCTCAGTGAAAGCACAGTGGTCACTAACCAAGCTGTGAAGACACCATGATAAATCAGTGGCTTCCTAGTCCCTGGATTAGACAGCAGGAGAAAGGTTTGCAGAGTGGCTAATCAGAGCACAATTTTGAGACTACTGTCTCTCTGTCCACTGATAATGATGACTGGTTCGAATCAGTCTCCATCTTCCGAACATAGTATTTTACTAAAAAATTAAAAAAAAAAAACAACACCAAAAACCAGGTACCATTGCTAACACTTCTAATTGTTGGACTCCGACATGCCTGAATAAGCATTTTTTATTTTTTGCATATACAAATTCTGCTATCTTGAGCAATTACTTAACTTTTCTGAGCCTCAATGTTCTCATTGGTAAAGTGGGAATAATACAGTACTTACCTCAAAGACTGGTATGAGGATTGTAATGTCAACTTTATAGGGGAGAGGAACATGGAATTGTGAAAGATCATGGGCATTTGAATCTGGTCTCTGAGACTTCAAGACATTTAATAAGTCATTCAGTGTCTGTGTGCCCATGCCCTTTGCCTATAAAATGAGAATAATGATACTGATTTAAGGATTGTGTTAAGAACTAAATGAAAGAATGTACACCAAATGCACAGAGCAGCCCCTACACAGAGTACTTGCTCAGTTAGTATGGTTCCCTCTGTTACATACATTCATATTTTAATTTCCTAATTTTTGTTTTGCTCACATATACCTAGATGACTATACTAAGTCACTAGATAAGGAAAAAATAGTTATATAGGTTGATGAACATAAATATCACTCAGGCATTCAGTGGATTTGATATCTTTGTTAGTAAGTTAGTTTCTCCCAACTCTTATAGTTAGGAGTTACGAACTCTGGTCCCACAGATGCACAGGGGTCAGAAGTGGCCCTGAGCAATGGAGTCTCAGTGACAAAGACAGCTCACCCTTGCTGGTAAGCAGATATCATCACAGCCTGTTGTCTCTGTGTGTGCAGAGCAGTGTGATTTTCTCTTGTGTTTGTGAGCTCGAGTAAGGGACACACCGAGGCCGAGACTGTCCTGGGGAAGTGGGGCACTTGGTAGGGGCAGTTAGTGCCGCAGTGTGTCTGCCCTTCTCACACTGGGGCTCCTGTACCAGGACCTTAAGGCCCTACAGTTGACAAAATACTTTCCCCTGTTTCTCAGCTCTTTTATTCCTCCTAGGTGTAAAGTTATTGGACTTAATTTTTCTGTTAGGAACAAGTAATTGCAGTCCTTGGAAAGTATCAAAAAATGTTTCCATGCTGGGTTTATATAAAAATACAGTGCACTGGCTGGTGTGGCTCAGTGGATTAAGGGACAGCCTGCAAACCAAACGGTGGCTGTTTCGATTCCCAGTCAGGGCACATGCCTGGGTTGTGGACCAGGTCCCAGGAGGGGGCACACGAGAAGCAACCACATGTTGATGTTTCTCTCCCTCTATTCCCCTCTTCTCCTCTCTCTAAAAATAAATAAATGAAATCTTAAAATGTATTTGTATATTCTAATACACATTTGTAATGGTCCCTGGGAGAAGGGGGCTTGACTTTGCAGAACACCCATTCAGGGTCTTTTTTATCCTCATCCGAGGGTATGCATATTGATTTTAGAGAGAGCAGAAGGGAGGGAGAGAGAAAGGAGGAGAAACATTGATGTGACAGAGAAACAATGATTGGTTGCTTCTCGCACCCGTCCCAACTTAGGGACCAAACCCACAGCCCAGGCAGTGCCCCAACAGAGAATTGAACCTGCCACCTTTGGATGTACGGGACAACACTCCAACCAACTGAGCCACACTGGCCAGGGCTATCTCCGGTCTTTCTGTAGTACTCTGTAAGAAGCGTATTCTGAGTAGCTATATGGAAAACTGTTTCCTCTAGGTCATGTCTGTGCATATCAGGGAAGTGAAAATAGGCAGATTTCTTACTCTCAAAGGCTAACTTCTAGGCCAAGAGCAGCATGTGGTAACTTCAGACCCTTGGCATAAGAGAGCCTAGTAGGTCAGAGGTCAATACCCAAATTATAGGTACAGTAATGAACCTGTGATACTGATCTGCTGAAAATGTGATGAGCTGAAAAAAAAAACTAGAGTCAGAGAGTCCTTGACTAAGCTTGAGCAGTATGACCTGGAATAAGTTATCGATCCTCTCTCTACATAATCTCACTGTCTCTAAGAAGGGATACTAATGTCCACCTCCACAGGGTTTTGTGAGGACTCAGGGAAATAACACACACAAAAATCTTAGCTTGATCTGGCACAGAGCATAGACAAATGCATGCTGGCTCCCTGCATTCTTTCTTCCTTGTATGGAAAGGAGGGGCTTTTCCCGAGTGCTGTCCTTTGTGATTAAAGGTAACACTCCAGCTAGGTAATAAGTGATACTCAGGCCTTTTGTTGAACAGTCACTACACATAGGCACGACACGTGTCCAACATTACAAGGTACCTTTCTCATCAGCTCCTTTTTGCAGATGAAGACCCTGAGGCTCCAGTTTTAAGCAGCCCCATCAGTGACCTAGTTAGGGAGTAGCAGAATTCAGGTCTGCCAGGGCAGCCAGGACACTCCGTGACTGCACTTCGCAGCTATACTACAGTCTTGGCTGCATGAGCTCATTTCTGCCTATGCTTTTTTTCCCCTTGTTCTCTTCCTGACCTCTTTTCAGTATCTCTTCCACAGGAAAGCTCTACTCATGTGGGATTTATAAGCTTCTGATGTGGAGGCTACCATTGCATGTTATTTAGCAAATACTTTCTTCATATCCAGTTTCAGTGAATGAAGGCATGGCTGTGTTGGAACCACTTGAGGAAACCAACTGTCCTCAAGGGAACTAGAAGTACTCAGTCACGTACATAGGCTGAGTATCACTGCTCTTGTTTTCTCATTGAATCAAGTCACCTCTCCTGGGACAACAAGTGTCAGTCCCAACTCAGGTCCTATCTGTCTGTGACCTAGAAGTAGCTTTCACATTTACCTTGTCAATCTTCTCTGTCTTCCATTAAATGGGACCCTAGAGATTGAGAGCAGTAATGTAGTGGTAGGAACAGTAGCAGGAGCAACAGCCACGGCCACGGTCGAAGCAGCAGCACTGGAGTGCTCACTATGAACGGGACGGAGTCCTGGGCACTCTGTTTGTTCAATTTCATCGGGTCTTCATAAACAGCTATGAGAAACAGACATAATTTTTATCTTCACTTTGTAGGGGAGGAAATAGGTCAGGGAATTTGTCCAAGGTCAGTTAGCCAAGAAGTAATGACACCAGCATATTTGTACAAGGTGCTCAACTGAAAAACAAAATATCAACTCCGTCTTAAAGGCTTTGTCACATTAGAATCCCACATACTACCCCACAAACAGCTTGGTGGGTGACTTTTTCTAAAATACACAAAGCTGCAGAAGTAAGAGATAAATGATAGAACATAAAACTACGAAGAACAACTATGTGAACATGTGAACAACTATGAATGAGATCATTTAATTTTTCCCATGAAGAATTAAAGCAGGGGTCAGCAACCCATGGCCTGTAAGCCAAATCCAGTCCAGCACTGACTTCCCTGAATCAGGTTTTATTGAAACACAGTCAAACCCACTTATTTGTATATTGTCAGTGGCTGCTTTCATGTGACAGTGGCACAGATGAATAGTTGCAACGATGACTTTATGGCCTGCAAAAGCAAGAAAATTCACTACTTGTCTCTTGACAGAAAAAGTTCACCAACCCCTGGCCTAGAACTTGACCAGTTCTAATGATGTCCTACGTTCCCGCCAGGTCACGTGCCAGCCTCCCACAGCTCCTCAGGGGTAACCACTGGTCTAAATGGTGTACCATTATCTTGCTTATTAAAGCAGTGATTCAGCATGTATGCAGAGTCTGGCACAAGTAATACCTCTTTTTTATTACAAAATCATAAGCATGTAATTCTGTAACATAACACTATCACACTCAAGTACACCATATGACATTTTAGGTGAAGCATTCAAATTGCTGTCCCTCTCGTGCAGGACATTTGCATACCCCACCAACCACACTCAATGGTGTTACTTCTGCCAGACCCTGTATATTTATCTACAATATCTTATAATTCTGATTGCTTTTTTTTAAAAGAGCTTTTTGTTGAAGCCCACACATAGAGAAATGCATAAACCCTACGTTTATCCCACATGTGGAGTTTGAGATCTGGTTACCTGATTAACTGGCAGAAAATGGAGTGAAATGATGGTATCACAGCACCCCAGCAAGGACAGAGGGAGGCCAGCTAACCTGGCTGATCTAGTGGGAAGCATCCCAGGGGCTGGGCTGGAAGTGAACCACGTAGCTTCCCAGGATGACGTGGTGTGGGAAAAGTCAAAGGTCAAGTAGAGGTTGTATGGAAAAGAGAAGCAACTAGGAAAAGTCCTATCTGCTTAACCCATGTGGTTGGACACGGAAGGAAATTCCCATGAGAGATGGCACAAAGTGAGAAGCCAAGGGAAGGCATGGAAGAAAAGAAACTTTTCCCGGCTGACCATCGGTGTAGGCATTTTTATGGAGTGGGACTGGAGGGTGGATTCATGGGGCTGGTTTAAAAGCACCACTTTGTGGCGGAGGCAGCTTTGGATTTCTCGCCGCGAGAACAGGACTGCATCTCACACGAATGGATGCAGACTGCTAAAACAGGCCGAGACCATTTATGCAGACAAACAGCCTGCCTTATAATGCCTCCCTCTTACACATCCCACTTTGCCACTATATTTTCGTTGGTAAAGGCAGATGGTTCAAAATCAACTCCCCCCACCTTTTACCTCAACATTTTTATGGCTTTGAGGACCCAGATTTGCTTTTCTTATAAAAAGAAAAAACAACAACTAGACAACTTGGGATCTTTAAAAGTAAAATGCCAAGTTTTATTTCAGATTATCTGAGATAGTCGGGCAAATCCTGAATTGCTGTTCGCTGTGACCGCCAGGTAGATTACATATGTAGTATGTACATGTCATTTTGGAATGTCCTCTCCTTGTGCTTGGGGTAAAAGT
Source organism: Carollia perspicillata (assembly GCA_004027735.1). Taxonomy (NCBI): domain Eukaryota; kingdom Metazoa; phylum Chordata; class Mammalia; order Chiroptera; family Phyllostomidae; genus Carollia; species Carollia perspicillata. The sequence continues at coordinate 32,498 of PVKM010011344.1, forward strand.
ATTTCTGTGGTTTCTTTAAAAACCAGAAGCAGCTTCTTCTTTTTCAAGAAGGGCATACGCTCTCACCATGCTTTCTTGAGTTCAAATTCCCTTTTCTCTGTTTAGTTATCTGGGTACTCTCAGGAAGCCAGATCTGCTGGGAGAGAATGTCCCAAATCATAACACAAAGCAATCGGAAAAACCCGATCACGCTGGATTAAAATAAGTTTGCTGCTAGCTCTGAATTAAATGTTAGGAGGCATCAGGATCCCATATTTATTTGGTTTCTGTTCTAAAGAAGACAGATGGTGGGAGAAGCTGCCTGGATACATTACTTCCCATAGGATCAGGAGATTTTCAGACCCTGAGCCCCGAAAAATATGTATCCTGTCGTAGGGAGATATGAAAAGTACATGTATGCTCTCAGCACCGCTGAATGGTCCAGTTCCAGTTTTCTGAGCTGAGGTGAGAAAACAACAGAGGAGGTGGTAGAAAAAGGTGGCTTGTGCCCCTTCAAGGCACATCAGATTGAGAGGCTAATTTTGAAACTGCATTTGCCTTTATTCTTCTTGACTTAAGTTAATGGGATGAAAATAGCTTCCGAACACATCATTTCTTTTCCCATTTCGCAGAGCCACAAACCCTTTCTTAAGGCGAGCCGACCTTCCACGCTGTGGTGAATGCGTTTTGCTCTGTTAATTGCACCAGCAAGCCCACGGCCAGTCCAGTGTCACTCGCCACACCCGGCACAGGACACTGAGCGCTTCATTAGCCCTGCGCTAAGTCTAAAGATCACCAGGAGGAGATCCATTCTCCAGAAGGGTACGCTCAATAGGATTTGTGATTTCTTGTCTCCTGATGGGATGTTTTCAGTATAGGGAGAA
>PVKM010011345.1:0-27478 GCA_004027735.1 Carollia perspicillata
GGGATTTTTCAAAAATCAGCTTTTAGATTTACAGCTTTCTGCCTGGTTCTTGCACCCCTCCATTCTTTGGGACTCACACCTACCAACCTCTGGGGGAAGCTGAATGAAGTTGAGATCCTGGCTGTACCCCTAGTGGGGGTGGGGCAAGGCAAACAGGGGAAGGCTGGAGCCCAAAGGGGGCCTGAGCTGCTGGTCAAGTTGGGAGGGTCAGGACTTTGCTAGGCTAAATCGTCTGCGGAGGAAGCCTTGCTGGCTGATTTTAGTGTGTTTTGTGCCCGGATCTCTAGGGGTCGGCTACGGAGCGGACCGGAGGCGCGGTCGCCAGATCTACTCGCGGTATCAGACCCTGGAACTGGAGAAGGAATTTCACTTCAACCGCTACCTAACGCGGCGCCGGCGCATCGAGATCGCCAACGCGCTCTGCCTGACCGAGCGACAGATCAAAATCTGGTTCCAGAACCGCCGGATGAAGTGGAAAAAGGAATCTAATCTTACGTCCACGCTCTCAGGGGGCGGCGGAGGGGCCGCGGCCGACAGCCTGGGCGGAAAAGAGGAAAAGCGGGAAGAGACAGAAGAGGAGAAGCAGAAAGAGTGACTCGGACTGTCCCTGCCACCCTCCTCTCTCCTTCTCCCTCGCTCTCCCAGCTCCCTCCTAATCACACACTCTGTATTTATCACTGGCACAATTGCTGTGTTTTGACTCTCTAAGACAAAATTAGGGAGTCAGATATGGACCTAAAAGTCAACTCTGGACCCCCTCCCTCACTGCACAAACTCTCTCATCACGCGCCTCCTCCTCCTCCTCCTCCTTGCTCCCTGCTAGCTCCTTCTCGGCTTGACTGCAGGCCCCTTCCCCCGCCCAGGCCTTGGGGGCTCTGTCCCTGAACCTCGCATCAGACTCCACTGTTCTCCCTCCAAATGAGGACTTGGCCTCCCACCCCCTAGGTGCCCCCCCACCTCCGCGCAGAGAGCCGGCTCCCGGGCCCGGGGCCTCTGCTCGGGGCCTTAGGGCCCGGCCTGCCGCGGGGGAGGGCAGGAGGCCCAGGGAGGGAGCGTAGTGGCCGCACAGCCACCCCCAGGGCCTCCCCGCAGCCCCTGCCCGGCCCCTCTGCCCCAGCAAATGCCCAGCCCAGGCAAATTGTGTTTAAAGAATCCTGGGGGTCGTTATGGCATATTACAAACTGTGACCGTTTCTGTGTGAATATTTTTAGCTGTATTTGTGGTCTCTGTATTTATATTTATGTTTAGCACCGTCCGTGTTCCAATCCCATCTTAAAAGGAAAAAAAAAGAGAGGGAAAATTACAAAAAGAGAGAAAAAAAGTGAATGACGTTTGTTTAGCCAGTAGGAGAAAAAAATAAATTGAAAAAAATCCCCTCGTGTTACCCTCCTGTACAAATCCGACCTCTGGATCCGTTCTCGAATATTTAATAAAACTGATATTATTTTTAAAAGTTTATATCGGGATTTCTGTTAATTCGCTCTCCCGCTGGCCTCGGGGTGAAAGTTGGAACAGGCTCCCAGCGCTCCGCGTCCGCCCGCCGCCTGCAAGCCCCCAGCCTCTTTACTCGCCTTTCCCCGAGCGGGCGCCAGCCTTGGCCTCCCCCTCTGGTGATCGCCCGGGGGGGCTGGGAGTCCTCTCTGGGCTCCTTACTCAGAGCAACGCACTAACCCCGCAAAAAAAAAAACAAACGCCGAATGGGATTTCGATGGGGTATGGGGGGCGGGGAGCCGGGGTTAGTCGAATTGGTTTCCAGCCCCACACAGGCCTTTCTTCCTGCCTGTGGAAGTCTGGGGTCCGTCTTCTGAACCCCGAGCCCCCAATTGCCAGAAACGCAGCATTATCCAGGGCACCAGGGCACCCCCGCCCACTCCCCGAGTGAGGAGGGGGCGCCCTGTGAGCCACCCCCCTGCCCGCGCCAGGCGACAGTTGCGAAACGTGGCGGAGGCGGAGAGCGGAGGGGAAAAAGAAGACTTGGGATTTGAGCCCTCCGCCAGGGATTGAGCGATTCAAGGACATCTCAAAAAAGAAAACCTGGAACCTGCGCTCTGGCCTGCTCTGGGACGACTGACGCGGCTGGGACAAAATTCCTTCTTCCTTACAGCCCCAGCCCCAGTGTGATTCCTCACTCTTCTCCTCTCACACTCCGCGGGCGAGGAGCGCAGCCAGGCCTTAACCTTCCCCCGGCTCAGGCCTTCTCTTCCTAAGCCCAGCCAGAGAAACCTGAGTGGACCTCGGGGGTGAGGTAGTGAGGGGGGTCTCCTGGAGGGAAAAAAAATCTGCCAGAGTTTTCCAGACCTTCCTGATCTCCGCCAGCGCCCTCTCCAGCGCCTCCGCTTGCGGGGGTGGGGTGGGGGGTGCTTCTCCTGGCAGGGGCGGAGATTTCCTGGGGAGAGGCAGGCCGGAAAGAATAAGACTTGGGCTTGTGGAGGGGGATCGGGAAGGGGCAGAATGGCTGCAGAGCCCCTGGCCACAGGCTGTTCTGGTTGCCCAGGCGTCTGCTCTACCCACCCCCTTCACCCCACCCCCAGTCATATTCTTTCAGCTCAGAAATTGCTCTCCTGTGGACCTTGTGGATCCAGGTCCCTGGAGGGCCTGGTCCAGAGGCCGTTCCGCCATAGGGCACGAAATAGGCCTTGTCCTCTGCCCTGCTCATATAATATTCGTGCAGGTTTGAATCTGGCTTCTCCATGCCCTCAATTGACATCTATTTTCTACCCAAAATATCTGACATAGGTGGTACCACATGAGGGTCATATACAGGAATGCAGAGTAGTCTTCCAGGCCATTGTGTCTGGTTCTACACACACACACACACACACACACACACACACACACACACACACAGATTGAAAATATCGGGATCTCTGGCATGGTGAAGAGGTTTACTAAGCTACCCTGGCTCCTCCTCACCTTCAGGCTCATCCCAGAGTCCCCAGTACTCTCAGCCTCATGACCTCCCCACTCCCATCTAGTTCTGCCCACCCAGGATCCCTTCTCCTGGGCATCCTGTCTGCGTCTCCAGAGACTTGGTTCACTCTCCCCTGCTGATAGACACCTTCTCGCCAATAGCAGCGCCTTGGGACATCCAAGGAGAGGGAACTCCAACCAGAAATAAGCTTCTGTGAAGTCCAACATGGGCACTGCCCGCCCCCCGCTCCTGCCCCCAACCTAAGTCCCCTTCTCTCAGCCATTTTTTTGAAGATTGGAAGGCTCTAGGGGTAAAGAAGATGGGTCTACCCACTACCAAAAAACCCTCAGTGTATCATAAACGCGGCTTCATCTTTCCTTAAAATTAAATACAATTGAAAAGACTGTTTCAGGGATTTGTTGCAGCAACGGCCAGCTTCTCCTCTACAGGGTAGAAAATCCAGCGGTCTGGAAGGCGAGCCGGCGCGCCAGAATGCAATTTCTCCAAGTAGGCACCAGGTGTCGCTGTGGGCTCGTTGTCCCGGCTACCCCCAATTCCAAGAACCATTTTTTTCCTCCCCCTTCTCTCTCTTTCTCCCTCTCACTCCCTCTCCCCCTTGGTTAGGCTTTGCCAACATATCAAGATGCGTTTCGCCGGCTTCCATCACTAACCTCCCGGAGGTCATCAAGCCAAATTTATGAGTGGCCGCTGGAGTCACGTGACTCTATTTAAGGCTCCCTTATTTGGGAAGAGCGCATAGGATAAAGAAAGAGATATCTCCACCTATAAATTGTGCACTTTGGAGAACAAAAAAACCCCTCAACTTCAAAGAGTCACAAATCACCCTTAATCAAAAAGGGTGCAGAAATTTTTTTTGGGCCCTCCCCGCCATGAGCTCCTACGTAGCCAATTCATTCTATAAGCAGAGCCCCAATATCCCTGCCTATAACATGCAAACTTGTGGGAACTATGGATCGGCCTCAGAGGTGCAGGCATCCAGGTACTGCTACGGCGGATTGGACTTAAGCATCACTTTCCCACCGCCTGCGCCTTCCAACTCTCTCCACGGGGTAGACATGGCTGCCAACCCCCGGGCTCACCCCGACCGCCCCGCCTGCAGCGCCGCGGCCGCTCCGGGACACGCTCTGGGCAGAGACGAAGCGGCTCCTCTGAACCCCGGGATGTACAGTCAGAAGGCGGCTCGCCCAGCGCTGGAGGAGCGAGCTAAGAGCAGTGGGGAGATCAAAGAGGAGCAGGCGCAGACAGGGCAGTCTGCCGGACTGAGCCAGCCACCGGCCCCGCCACAGATTTACCCGTGGATGACCAAACTGCACATGAGCCACGGTAAACTTTAGGACTTCATTTTGCGCGCTCGGGTCCGCCTGGGTTTTATAGGCCATGCGGGGCAAATAAAGAAAAAAAACCTGCGGCCATAAATTTTACGATCCAGGCATCAATGGCTCGTAAAACTGTCCACTAAAAGGCTTAGAGGCTGTGTGCGCCCAAATTTACGACGACATAATTGGATCATAGGAACAAAACGTGTATAAAAGGCAATATTCAATTTTTGGGGGAGAGGGAGGGAGTTAAAAAAATAGAGGGATCTGAAGGGTGAGGAGCGCGGGGCTCCAGAGCGGGGATCCCCCCGCGGCTCCCTCCCTCCCCCTATGGAGCCGGCTCGGCCTGCGCTCGCCGCTCCGGAGGATTCCAGCGACTCGGGAAGGGCGGGAGGGGGGTCCCCGGTGCTCGGATCTCGAGAGTGCTTATTGTTCGGTCCGAGCCTGGGTCTCCCTCTCGCCCCATCCCACAGCCCCTCCGGTTGCAGAGTGAAGGCTGCGGCGGAAAGTTTCCTGCCTGGGCGGAGGCGCCTCTCCCGGGGCTAGGCTGGGCCGGGCCCGCCTGCGGCCCGCCGGGCCTGTCTCGCCCGGCTCGTCTCCGGTCCCTCCGGCCGAGGGTCGGGGCCTGGGGCTCGGGTGGGGACGCTAAGGCAATGCAAGCTATTCACCCCTTCCTGGCTTGGGGGGTGTTTATATTCCAGAGACAGACGGCAAGCGGTCCCGAACCAGTTACACGCGCTACCAGACTCTGGAACTAGAAAAAGAATTCCACTTTAACCGCTACCTCACTCGCCGCAGGCGCATAGAGATCGCCAACAACTTGTGTCTCAACGAGAGACAGATCAAGATCTGGTTCCAGAACCGCAGGATGAAGTGGAAGAAAGATTCCAAAATGAAAAGCAAAGAGGCTCTTTAGAGGCAGCCGGGCAGGGGCCCGCCAAAAGTACCCCGAGCCCGTTTCGCTCCCTTCTCTTTTCCTTTTCGGTTTTCCTCTCTCCATATTTTGGGGGCAAGGGCGGTGGCTGGAGCACCGGCTCCCCGGGACTCATAAACAAAAGCTCTTTCCCTTGGCATTCCACATCCCCGCCGACCCCAGGCTCCCACCGGGCTGCCCGGCTGTCCTGACTCCTCTCAGTTCTGCTCAGCCCTGGGGCCCCAGGACGAACATGGGTTCCCAGGGCTGTGGCTTAAGGGCTGGCGCTGACTGTACCGGCCTGGGCCGCCCCTCAGGCTTCCAGCCCCAGCCTGACCCGCCGGAGTTAAGGTGGGCCCTGCGGTTGCTGCAGGCCGGGCGCCCCAACCCTCCAGCTTCGCCCTCTCCTTTGTTCCGGGTTTAGGCTAGCCAGACGGCTGCGGGCTGGTGAGAGAGAGTGGTTATGCCTGGGGGAGTCCGGCGCCAGACTCGCCAGACTCGGGGTGCTTTCTTGTAGCGACTAAACTCAAGTTGTTCATTTTTAATGATTTGCATAATAAAAAGGGGAGATGATTGAAGCCCGCCTAGGGCCCCTTCGGTTGCCCTATGCTCTCCAAACCTTCTCCCCCAACCCCAAAGCTGGGAAACCTCTCCAGCCTGCGCCCTCTGCATGCCCTCTCAGGCCCGCGGCCCCAGACCACTAGCCAGCTCAACTGTTGGGGTTTCCTGCCACAGGACCCCAAGGAGCCATCCTAGAGGCTCCTGGCTGCCAGTAATCCCTTGCCATGACTTTCTGTGCCCTCCTGTCCCATCGCTGTTGTACAACTATTTATTGACTCCAGGTCTTTCCTGAAACTATATTTTGTCATATCAAATAAAGACAAAGAGAGAACAGTACTAAAGGTGCAGCGGCTCCTCTGTTTTGGGCATGTATTGGGCAAAAGTGTCTAAATAGATTGTGAGGTGTAGGGGAGGCCCATAGCCTTTTAAGCCAATCTTTTAAAGGAATTTTTAGGAGCTTCTTAGGGTATTGGGTCAAGGGAGGTGAAACTGAGCTCCTATCCTGATCCCTGGCTCCAAGAAGAGCCTCTGGAGGAAGGGGAGGACTCCCAGGTTCCTGTACCGGCCTGTCCCATGCTCTGGTTGTCCAAGGCTCTCCATTCGCACTTTGGCTGCTTGGGTCTGAGGCCTCTAGACCGACAGCGGCCCTCACTGCATGCCAGAAGGAATCGGCAGGGACTGGTGGCTCTGTGATACTCCGACTCAGACCCTCTGAGCCTCTGAAGATCTCTTTCAGGGCTGAGTGGTCCCTGGGGGGTCTTGATGGTCAACAGAGAGAGGGCTGAACCCTCAGCCTAGGGTCCCATTTGGTCTCAGAAGAATCCTCAGAAAGAGTTGGTGCTGCTTGGTAAATGGTGTTAGGGAAGTGGAGGAGGTGTGTCTCAGCTTCCTCAGATACTGGCAGAGGGTGAGTAGGGAGGGCCATCTTCAGGGTATACCTGCCTGGCAGGAATCCTGAGACTGCCTCCCCACCTTCTAGGGCCTAGGGCTCTGCAGAACAACTAGTTGGGAAAGGAACTACATGGACCAATTCCTGGGTTGCATCTTTCTCCATCATTTATCTCAGTCTCTGGGATTTTGTGTAGAGGGAGGGTGGGTGACAGGGAAGGGGAAAACAGATCATTCAGGTGGTGCCTGAGGCTGGCGTAGGCCCATGCTCTGCTCTGCTCCTGGATCCTGGAATGGGATGGGGGAGGAAGTACTTTATAGGAGAAACAAATGTGGGAAGGGTCCATAAAACTTTACTGCATTTCCTCTCCCGCCTCCCACAACAGGGTGATTTCCTGGAGCCAAGCCTAGGCCCCCCACACTGGGGAGGGTGCAAGAGGGGGAGGTTCAGAAGCTGGGCTAGAAGGCTGCTCCAGCAGCCAAGAGAGAAAGGGAGCAGGGAAGCTCTGGGGAGGGGTAAGGGGAATATTTATGATTATTAATGCTGATGCTCCTTGGATTTATTATAAGGACTGACTTCTCTGCATCCTATTGCCTAAGCCACCTGTCATTTTTTAAAAGACCCAAGAGCCTCTCCTCACCCCATGCTAGCACGTAGGAGGTCTCACCAAATGTTTATTGAACTGCACCCATTGCTACACACTTCTCCACACTGCACTCACTCAGAACAGATAGGGGCTCCCAAAATGTCTCTCCTCCACCAGCACGCGGCAGACAGCGCAGCACCAACTCACCTCCTCTCTCTCTCCCTCCCTCAAATAAAATGTGTAATTTTCTTTAGGGAGTTATTTTAATTTTTTCTCCATGCTGAGTAAAACTATTGGGCGAGCGGTGAAGCGTGGAGAAGCACTGGCGTCTCCAGTGGGTAACAGTTAACTAAGAAAGAGGCCCTGGTGCCCACCATCACCTGCCTCAGTCTCTCTGGCTGCCTAGGCCCTGCACTTCCTCCCCAGGGGCTGCACTGGCCCTGGGGGGAAACCGAGGGCTTTGCCAGGGGTGGGGGAAATGTTGCTCAGCCCCACTGTGCAGGGTGCACCAGCCCCGAGGTGCACTGACTGCCTCCTTCCCGCAGGGTGTGAGCCACTCTTTCCCTGGAGAAACTGGAGCACTCACTGGCTGAAGTCGGGCAGGTTTGGGTAGATGCAGCCATGCCTGCCTGTCTCCCCCATCCTGTCATAGTCTGCATGTCTGTGCCCAGGCCCCAGCATCTGATTCAGCAGCATGAGTGATCACAACCCTGCACTGGGAGTGGGTACAGCCCAAACCCTTGCTTTCTCCCTGAGCAGAGGCTTCTCCTGTGGCGTCTGAGGGAGTTTCCCCACCAGCCAGCAACAATGCTAAACCCTGTAACCATCACCAAGTACCAGAGTTTGGCATTACTCTGGGGAGTTAGTGGAGGGGCTTCGGGGTCCCAGAGACCGTGAAGCCTACCTCTTCGCTTTGCCCTGAAACCAACCCCCTCAGGCAGCAAGAAAGAAGGGGAAGAAGCATGACTTACCTTCCCGGGGGAGTGGGAAGAGGGGGACACGGCCCACTCTGAACAATTAGAGGAGAGAGGAGAAAAAAATAGGAGGAAAAAAATATCAACATGACCTCGAAGGCGACAGGTCCTTATGGAAATAAGTAAGTAAATAAATAAGGATCCACCCTCACCCCGCTCCCCACCCTGCAGGGGGGGTGGGGGTGGGGCACAGGAGCAGCACAAGGGCTTTTTAGTGTAACTGAGCATTAGAGAAATACCCATGGCTTCTATGTGAATTTAGGAGTTTGAAACTTTTGGAGGTTATTTATGTGAATGGCCCGAAGGCAAGCCCGTGAGTGGCTCTTGGGGGACCACGTGATGTCATTAAACCAAGTTTTATGGTGTAGGGAGAGCTGACAAACCCACAATATATTTACATCATATATAATCTTAACTGTCCAGCCACGCAGCTGCTGGTGAGGTTTAATGCTAGGACAGAGGGCCTGGCAGTTAGAGGGGATTACGGCGCTGGGGATGATGGTGAGAGAGGTTACATCTTCGAAATGAATCCCAGGCGATCGCTGTAAGTTAATTTTCTCTCTCTGACCCTTTCTCCCGTTTACCTAATCTTTCCCCTTCGTGAGAGAAGGCAGTTCCCACTCATTAAGGGGAGGAGAAGAAGGCCTCCCCCGGCATCGTCAGGTTGGGGTGGGAGAAGAGAAGCCGCTGGAAGGTAGGAGGATGGGGGAGCTTGTTTCTCCAGACCAGAGCTTTCCTGCCTGCCCCTCATCCCCTCCAGCTGTGAGTGAGCTGGGGCTAAGAGAGGCCTAGATTCTCTAGAGCTTTGCCAGGTCTCCCTGACCCCCTCTCCCTCCTCAGCTGGGAAGAAAGACAGCGGCAGACACATGGGTGTTTGGTGTTTGTAGGAGTGTGTAACTCTAGGCACAAATGCGAGATTCCTCTGGGGTTCCCTGGTCCAGGGAAGGGCCAGTTCTACCCTTGGCCAGTGACCCAGAGTCCAAACAGTGTGGGCAGCTGGGAAAGGAGACAGGGGAAGGAGGGATTTGGGACTTCTGAGCCCAAAGGCTGCAAGCTGAAATAGCAGAAGCATCTTAAAGGTGGCCAGTTCAACCCCAAGGGGCCCGAGGCATCCCCTCCTTCCTCACCACCAGACCTAGGTGGACAGCTGTGTCAGCCTTAGAGGTCTGGGGTTCTAGTCCATCTGGAGCCAGTGTGGTTTCATGCCTCCTACTCCCGCTAACTGTTGAGGTCTTTCCTGGAATCCCTAGTCCTTGCCTAAGGTAAATCTAGGCCCAGAAGGCCCAGAAGTTACTGCCGTGTGTAGACTATAAGCAGATGAGGGAATGGAGGCAGCTGTCTTTATTAGGCTGGCCAGGAAAGCCCTCCAGTCCTGAGGAGAGAGTGGGTTCTGGGGGATGGAGCAATGGTGGGGGGCCATAGAGGCATGGCACCCTGGGGCCAGTCTCAGCCTTGGGCTTCCTTCAGGTTTCTAGGAAGGAGCAGCATAGGTACAGGCCTGGAAGGCACGTGTCCTCCACACCCGTGAGTGCGGTACCCCTCCTGGTGCCTCACCTGTAGCCAGGTCAGGAAAGCAACAAGGTGTGAACCCAGGCTCCTTGAAGGGGCCCACTGGAATCTCTATGGATTCCGCCGAGGCAGGATGGAAGCTGGTCCCATGGAAGGCAACTCAGGGAGGAGGGGGGGCCAGAGAGGGCCAGCCAGGTCTGTGCCTTCCCAGAGTAGGGGGAACTGTCTTGAAGTGCCAGGGAATCTGGGTACCCGCTTTGTGGAGAGATGCATGTAGGGACCAGGGACAGGACGCTGTTAGCCGGTGCCCTTGCCGCCCAAGAGACTGAGAAAGAAGTAGGGATCAAGCATAGACAGAGAGCCCAGGCAGACTCTGGGAGGGTGGAAGGAGACAGAGACCCAAAGACACGGGCACCTGAGCTGGAGCCCCAGCCCTCGACCTAGTAGTCTGTCGCCTGCATGAGGAGCCCCAGCGCCTGGCTAGAGAACTCTTCTGCGCCTTTCCTCTCTGCCTCAGCAACTTGGCAAGAATCCGCCTCCCCACCCTCCTCCCCACTCCTTTATTTCCAGGGAAGCGTTAGGATCCCAGAGGATTCTCCTTAGCAGACCGTTTGGAAAGTTAGCTCTCAGGGTTCCCTTTCCTCATTACCAGCCCTCCTGGACTCTCCCCTCTCCACCAGTCTGTGCTTTTGAAGATTTCTGAAAACTTTCCATCCAAGCAGTAGGGAGATGGGAATTGCGATTGTTCTACAACTCTTCCCTCTTTCTGGCCTCCCCAGGGCTTTTAGGGAGCGAGTCTAACGGTCTTTAACCAGGAATTTAGTTGGGGCAAAGACCCACACCTAGGCAAGACTCGCAGCCTCCCCTCCACTCCTGGGCAATGCTCAGTCCCATTCCCTTCCGCTGGGGTGCAGAGCGACGTGTCCGTGTGTTTCTGTTTTACCGATTTACGCAGCATCTTTGGGGGCCTATACTTCCGTGTCCCCTTTTCTGTTTCTTAGGCTCAAAAATATCACCCCCTTTTCCTGACCCAATATGGATCGTTCCTCCTCTCAAATATTTATCTCAGTCATTTTTTTTTCTGTTTTGTAGGACAAATACAAATGGAAGTAGGACGAATACAAACGGGGCCTGAGATTCTTGGTTTTCCCACCCTCTCTCCCCGGCTCACATTGAAGGGGGGGCTCCTCTGGAGAGGGGGGATAAGCAGTCAATCAGGTGCCAACGTGCTCCAGCCAACCCGGAAAGCTTTAAATTTTGTTCCTAGGTCTTTAACCCTACAAGGGTCAAGCAACCAATCAGAAATACTCTAAGCAGAATCACATGGTCCCCCCCAACCAATCAGCCCCAAAGTACTTGGGTCTCTGTCTCTGCTCCCTCCCTACCACTCCCTATAGCTCCTGGGTCAGCCCTCTCTCAGATACCCCAGGGAAGAGAGGTGCTGAAAATATTCTAGCCCCCTCCCTCTGTCTCTGAACTAGCTGTGGAGAGTCTTTGGCTTGTGTCTTCTAGTTATAACAGAGTTGTCCCTCGAGGTCTCTCGAAATTGTACAGGGATCTGAAGTTGTGAGGTGTCCTCTGGAGTACTCCCATTTTGGCCCAATTCTCTAGGCAGCTCGCGTGGATATGAACTCAAGCCCTGAATTCAAATTCTGGCTGTGATTATTCCCTATGCACTCACCTTGTACAAGTTTTCATTCTCTTCTGATATTCTTGAGGATAGGTGAGATGATTAGAAGAGGTCTCTTTTGATCTCTGTTTCTGGAAATGTCCCAGGAGCCATTAGCTTTATCTACATGATGATTCTGTGTCCTGGCCAATAGCTATCAAAGGACACAGCCCGCTGATGGTGTGGATTTCAGTGTTTATGTTCGGTGTTTATGGGTCAGATCAGAACAAGCCATAGGTGGAGAAACTATTTCTGACAAGAACATCTGATGGCACAGAGAGTGGCATGTTGACAGAAGTGTTTGCGTTTCCTGAAAGTTTTGGGCTGAGCCCTGAGCCAACCCACTCATGGGTCCAGACAGGTATTTCTCTTTTCACTGCCCCCCTCTCCAGGGCTTTGTTCCAGGGTTAATTTTCTGGTTGCATTCTCCTCCCCTTCCTCTCCCTCTGATCTCCTGTCCTCCTTCATCTGAGGGGCAGACGTTCTGATGGGCTGTGCTACCAGGACCTCTAAGTCCTCCAGTGGGGACATCAAGCCTGCAGGAGTGGCCAGGGTAGCCCAGTTTGAGCTAGGCTTTGTCAGCACCCTCCTGCTTGTTTGTCTTCTGGGTAGGGCTGATCTGGGGGCTTTGCCACAGGTGGGAAGGATTAGAACGAGAAGCCAGAGGGAGGGCTGCTCTTCTCAGAAACCATTGAGCCCCCACTTCCCACATCACCTTCAACCACCCTGCTCCCCTGACTCTTGCGTGGGTGAGAATGAAAGCACAGACACTTCGTTTTCCCTGGTAGATGGTGTGGTAGCCTTGTCTGAGGCCAACCCTCACCTCCAGTGTGGATTTTTCTTTTTAAAGACTTTATTTATTTATTTATTATTTTTAGACAGAGGAGAAGGGAGGGAGAAGGAGAGGGAGAGAAACATCAGTGTGTGGTTGCTTCTCACACGACCCCCCATAGGGGACCTGGCCTGCAACCCACGTATGTGCCCTGACTGGGAATCGAACCAGTAACCCTTTGGTTTGCCACAGGCCGGCGCTCAATCTATTGAGCCACATCAGCCAGGGCCAGTGTGGATTTTTTACACTGTAGTTTCCACATTCCATGAAGCTGGTTAAAGAAATATAGGGGCACTGGTTGTGTAAACAGGTACTGGGAAGAGAGATTTTCATCTCTTCAGCCCTTCTGATATCCACGTAAACTTTCTCTCTCTCTCTCTGACTGTCCTTCTCTGTGTGTGGTTGCTTTGGTCTGAATTTCTGACCTGAAGCATCATCATCTGGGCTTCAGTTCAGGATTTTCTTTTGCTGAGGAGACCACTCTGAGCCTCCTCCTCCCTCGGTGGGCCTGGAGAGCTTGGAACATTTTCAGGTGGAGAAAGGAGAGAGTCGGGACCCTAAGCTAAGACTCTTTTGGTTAGGGGTTCAATTTAAGGAAGAAACTAGGCTGCTACAGGGACAAGAAAATTACAGCCTCTTTTAATGGGTCCTTGTAATCCAGAATGGTGTGTCTGTTCTGATAGTATTTCCTTCCCAGACTTTGATGGGGCCCCAGGAGCTAAAGGAGTTCGGACTGAGGAACTGGGGTGATAGAGATCTCTTTCTTGGTCCTTGAGTCCTATGGAACCCTGGAATCCATCTCCCTCACCCATTCCTAAGGCTCACTGAAGGGCCAAAGAGAACACAGACACCCAGGAGAAATCCCTGTGTATGGGAGGGGGGGATAAAATTTTGGACTTGGGAAAGTTACTAGGTAGTCCAACACCTTTGTTCAGCCTCTGATGGACAGGCCCTAGAAGCTAAGGGAGAGGTTGGATAGAAGGCTCCTGGCATGCTGGGGAGCCAGTGGAGGGAGGAGGCTACTTCTTCATACCTGACACAAGTGCAGAGAAAGTTCTACTATGATCTGTACCTCTTTATGAGCTGGGTGGAATGTGTCGGCTCAGTTTCCTGGGATCCATCAGTACTGCACATGCCATAGTTCTCAGAGAGGTAGAGTAGGCTGGGTTCTGCTCTAGAAAGATTCCCTACTCCTTCCAACCCCTGGCACCAAACACCACACCCATACACTAAACACACAGAAGTGTATGTATGTGCCCAGTATGAAACAGGGCTGAAGCCCAGGCTGCACACAGTAAACCAGTCTTGAGTCAACTTCCCAGTCCTTGTTCTGCACCATTTTTCCCATCCATCCAGCCTGGAGACCATTTGTCCTGCCTTCCCCACCCCTTCCCTCAGGTCCTGGGCAACTGTTCTGTTACCTCCCTTCTTCCTCTCTGGAAAACCGAAACCTGGAGCAGCCTCCACAGATGGTGACAGCCAAGCTCTTGGTGACCTTTAGTGTCCTGCTGGCCTGTTGGGTTGTTGGGGAGTTGGAAGGCAATAAGGGACTTTGAGGCCAGACCCTCACCTGATCAAATCCCCCTTTACTCTCTGTTCCACGCTCAAATTCCAAATCTCTCACAGCTGATTATTTGCTCAGTGGAGAAAACTCTGTCAGGTAAATACCGTCTGGCTAGAAAACTGTGTGTGTTCGTGTGTGAAGTGAGTAATCGGGTCAGGTCCCTCATTTTAGATTGTGCCTCTCCCCCTCCTCTGGATAGAGGATGGGGGTGGGGTGGGGGCCAACATTTTATTGAGGGTGCTTTTCCTGTTGGGAGTAGAGACGGGGTCATAAAAGCCTAGAGGAGGCTGTTTTGATCTGGTGACTTCTCAGGAAGTAGCATCTGAGGTTTTGCTTTGTAAATCACTCCCCCTATCTGGCCAGCTAGATTGGATTGCACTTCCCCAAGCCCACCTGGGGCCCCTCTAAACCTCCCTTTCCCCAGTAAACCGGAGAAGAAAAATAAAGGAAATCCAGGGCTCCCCAAATTTTCTACCTCCAATAAGAAAAGAGCCCACTGGCGATTCTCCCCCCATCAAAGTTCCAGATTTAAAAATCAATCGAGCAACCTTTCATTTTCTTTTGCCCACACAGACCTTGGCCCCTCCAATCCCTCAATTAAAAAGGAACCAACATTCAAGGCAATCAGCTTCTGAGCCTGGTGGTAGATACCTTAACTCCTGGGGGGCTCTGCTCCCTTCTGGGGTGCTGTCTCCCTGTGACCCCTTTCCTGAGCCCCCAACCCCTTCTTGACAAGGTGGAACAAGGTGTATAAGAGAGAGTTCATGAACAGAGGGGGTGGGAGTGAGGCATATAGAAGACCCCATCTAGCACCAGGTGAAGAGAAGAAACTCTGTAGTCCAGTGACTGGTTTTATGTGATTAGGATGGGTATAGGGATGTGTGTGGCAGCTCACGGGCTTCTCACATCTCTCTCTAACCAAGTCCTCTTCAAACAAAATCATAATTTACCTAAATGATTCCATTTTGTAATGCTAATGAGCCTTCCCCTCCTAAAAACACCCCAATTTCCCATGGGTGTCCCCTGAGCCTGGGGCTAAGGAGCTGAACGGAAAAGAAATAAGGAGCCCTCTACCTCCATCTCAGTCCGGGCTCCGTACATCATGACGCTTTCGGGCCCAGGCATCAGGGCTCCTATCCACCACCAGAGAAATGCCCCCGCATGTTGGAAATGAGGCCATAGATTATGTGAGTTCCTGGGTCCTCTTAGCCTTTGCACAGGCTCTAGCGAACCCTTGTTTATTTCTCAGAGAAGTCTGGGCTGGGACATCCCAAACCCACAAGCAACAGAGAAACACTATCATTCCTAGGACTCCACACAAATACACGTGTCTTTATAGGGAGCTGAGCAATCCTGTAGCTGTACACGTGAAAATGTATTTATAGATTGCTCTATGTCTCTATAACAGGATGTATGTTTTACATCTCTCTCTATTCCACATTTAAATGCAGATTTATAGATCTCTAGATTTATAGATCCACAGTGAACATAACAGTCCTCTGTCGAATTCCTGCGTGCACATTGCCAATCTTTCTATAGTGCTGGATGTATATGCTAGGATATATTGGTAAAGCTCTCTCTCTCTAAACACCTAGATGAATATTTGGAGGGTTTTTTTTTTTTTTCTCACTTGGAAAGAACTATGGGTGTGTTGCTCAATCTCTATTTTGGAAATTTTATCTAGATTTATGCAAGGGCCCAACTCATAAAAAAGACCTACATATTGAGGCAGCATATTTGGAAATCTTTATAGTCTTTGCAGTTTTGCTGGAAACTTAAATATTTGAACACATGTTTAGAGATGGTTCCATAATGCATATATCTATGTGTAGGGGCATGGATCTCCCTCTAGAAGGATTTAAACTTACTGCATCTCTCTGTCTCTCTATCTCTGAGATCAATAAAGGCATTAGGTGAGTGCGGACAGGGAACAAATATCTTCTGGATATTCTGCTTATTAAAGCAAGTGATTCTGTTGCTGTCTCTAAGGCTATCTTCAAATCTAGTACAACTGAGTTATCTGCCCCCTGAAAACCCAATCTAGTCTCATCAGACTAACCTTGTGGTCTGAAATCCCAGCCCAGGCTTCCCAGACTGCGGTACCTCCTAAGAGAGCCGCTAAGGAGGAGACTGGAGAAAGGGAAGAGTCCTTCAGCCCAGCTCCTTTTGACTCCCAGGGTGCAGAAGCTGCCGGAGTCCTGAGAGTTCCCCACCCAGCCACCCACCTCAACTGGGCCTTTGACACTTGGGGAAAGGGGCGTTCAAGTCCTGGACTATTTTTGTAGTGTGCCCCAATGGTGCCAGAGTCACTGCCCGACCCATAGGTGTCCTATCCCCAATTGTGCCTGGTGCCCAGGCCCCAATTAAGTGGCCGCCTCACTGCCCGCAGCCCCGCGCTCTTATCGGCGGGATTGATGCCTCCGCGGCTCCTGTATATCATTTCCAAGATTTTTTCTGTCCAACTCCTCGGCTCCTTTGGCTTCTGCGGCTTTGACTAATGATTGCTACAGATGCCAACGTCTCCAGAATCCTAATAGCCAGGCAGGCGGACTCTTATTTACCCAGCAACATTGCTGCGGGGGAAGGGGGCTTTCAGAGGCCCGGGGAGCAGAGGTTGGGGTGTTGTAGGTCCGGGGCCACGGAGAAGGGGGAGACCAACTCAAGTTTCACTGAACTTCTTTCCCAGTGAGAAAGACATGCCCAACGCCCTCCTCTCCCCAGGGGAAACACAAAATACTGCTACTAGTAACACATTGCTTACCTCCTTGGAAAGGATCGAAGAATGGACAGGCCGTGCGAGATAACCAGAGAGGTGTTTATTAGTTGTGAACAGATGAGAGATTACGAGGAACACCAGAGGTTTGGGGAGGGAAAATATACAGTTTTTTCTTCTGGAGGCGAGAAAGGGCAAGTCAGCCGCGGTGGGAGAGGGGGCTCCTTTCCTTTATTTCACGTCTTCCCCTTCCACTCCCCACCTCAAATCCCTACCACTCGTGAATTAAAATCCCTCCCCTGTCTCCCTCCCTTCGCCTCACCTTCGGCCAGCCCCTCCGGTGCGGGGGCTGCCTGGCGAGTTCCTGGACGGGCCGCCGGCGGCCTGCGCGGGTGCCCGTGGGGACTCGGTCTGGGGCTGAGCGGCGACGGCGGACGGAGCAGCCAAGTGCAGGTCCGGGCTCTCCGCGGCCAGCCCCGAGGTCCCGCTCGCGTGTCGTGGTGGAAAGTTGTGGCCATATTTGCTGCTGGGCGCTTCTGGGCCGCGGGCGCCGGGCCGGGTCCCGAGGGCCGCGGCCGGAGCTCCTCGCGGAGCCCGGGGCCGGGCGCCGCTCCCCCGCGCACCCCGCGCGGCCCGCGCGACGCACCCTCGCGGGCGCGGAGGAGACGCGGCGCCGCGCGCAGCCAGCCCCGGCCCGGCGCGCGGTGCAAACTCCGACACCGAGCGCTGCTCCATCGGAGGATAATGGAGCTCAAAATAACTCCGAGAGGCGGACGGGCAGGACCACGCTCTCGGACCCGGCCGCGCCGCCCGCCGGGGAGGCCATTTCGTTGGCGTGTAGGGCGAGGCAGCCGCGGCCCGGACCGAGGCAGCCCGAGGGGCGGCCTCCAAATCGCGGCCGGTCGGGAGGACTCGGAAGGACAAAAGGGGAACCTAAAGCTTTAAACCGGTCGAAGGCAGAGACGTCCCGATACGGCCAAAGCGAAAATCAATCACGTAATTAAAACGGGGACAGGGCGAGTTCCGAGGCTGGGGTCCGGGGGTCCGGAGGAGGTGGCCGCGGTGCGGGCCGAGGCGGGCGAGTATCCGGGGAAGGGACTCGCCCGCCCGGGCCGAGCGTGGAGGGGCTGCGGGCCAGTCTAGAACAGATCGCCATGGACTCCGGCTTGGCTGGGAAGAGCAGGCTGGGTATCCTCTTCCAGGCCGGTTCCTGAAGTCGCGGAGAGCCCCTTCCCAGACTCACCCATCTTTGTGGGATCTGGCGAGTGGTTAAAGGGCCGCTCCCCTACCCCGGTGTGCCACGGCTCTGCCTGGGAAAGTTTTGTGAGAGAGCGCAGGTGGCACCGAGACACTGCCTTTGGGTCTGAGAGGATAGAGGCAGGTGGCACCCTGGTTTGGGACACTTACATGTTGGCCTCGGCCTTGATTCTTCCAACCCAGGAACCCGGGTTCTCCTTTGGAAAGACTCCAGCCTACGGTTCCAGGCTTGGAAGGAGGAAAGGAGGTGGGTGGGCTTATTAAAAGGAAAACTCGGGGCTGAGTAAACTGGACCCCTTTGGGCAGGGAAAGAAAAGGAACAGTTCCTGGAAGAAGAAAATAAGGCACATAGGCAGCTGTTTTGTGAGGGAACGGTGTTCTTGTTATTACTGAGGTTAATAATGGTAATGATCTGGAATGGCTGGGTCAGCCTTGAGAGACCATCTCTACACCATCTTTTCTCACAGAGGCTTCACTGGAGAAGTCAAGGATTCCCCCAGTTTGGCTGTGATTGGGGAGAATAAAATAAAGACAGTCTTCTCTTCCTCTGCCCTTTCCTCTCCCACTCCTTGAGACTCCAGCAAAAAGGGAACTTTATAAAATCTCTATGCCCGCCCCCAACAGTTTCCTCTGCTCTCTCCAGTTCACTAAAATGCACGGTCTTTGGGCATGGGTCTTTTGCAGGGCACTCTTCTTCTGAAGTTCAGCAGGCAGTTACCAGACCAAGTCCCCATGAATCTTGTCTTTGACCCTGGAGGAGACCCAGAATTCCCTTGCCCGCTCTATGGAATTCTCCCTCTATCCTAAACCTTCCTTGGTCTCTGCCTACTTTGGTACTGGGTGCCTGATTCCTGGGGTCTCTGGCAGCTCAGAGGCCAAGAACAGATGAGGGCAGATGCCCTCATTAACCCCCCCCCCCAACAAAGGGATCGCAGCTCCCTATGGCACCTTGATTCTGAGAGCACCAGGCTGGGGAGCCCTCCATAAACCACCCTAAAGCCAGCCTAACTCCCGAATCTTTCAAAACTGCATTTAGGCTCCTTTAAAAGTAAAAATTCTTATCCCCTCAACAGGAAAGTTCAGGTAACGAATCTCCAGTAGCGCAAGCTTCCTGCACCCTTAACTCAGAATTTTGAACAACAACGATGTTCATAATAAGAATTAAGGCTTGCATCAAAGGGAGGAAGGGACACCCCAGCCCAAGTGTTACAGGGGTTACAACCCAGCAGCCTTGGACAGGAGTGGGGTCAGTGAGGCCAGGATGAGCAAGGAAGGGGGTGGGGAATCCAACCTCTAACTAACAATTTCTCCAGCATAAAAATGAAACATCAAATTCGTTAGCCCAGGGCCTTCATTTTTCCCCTTCCACATTATAACTAGTTATTGAACTCGCTGGAAGATCTAAAGGCCATTTGCGAAGAGACAAATTTCAATGGAGTTTCCCCATCAATAACCCCATGGCAGTGACCTATTGGAACAAGTCAAACACCCGAGGTGAAATGCAGGTCACTCTGTCTAACCAATATTAAAATGCGGCCACTTTTTAAAAAGCCACTTTAAACGAGATTTGAGGAAAATTGAATTCCAAGGAAAGCAAGGCAAGGAGGGGGAAATCCAGGAGAAGACCCTGCCCATGGTCCTCGAACAAACAAGGGAAATTTATCTTTAATATTTTAAAGGGGGGCAAATTAACATTCCATGATTGCTTTTTTTTTGAGACTATAAGCGATTCCAGGAGAAAAAAAAAGCTTGAGTGTTTTCTGGTGACACGTCCGGATTATTAAAATCATTTTAGACCAATTCATTACTTTTACTGACAAGAGATTTAAGAAAAAATCAATTAAGCATTTGCATATTCTTTTGCATACATTAACCCGGCCTGCTGGCATTAGAAAGGGACAACACACACACATACACACACACACACAGGAAAAAATGGGATAAAGGTCTTGCTTTAGTTTGGGGTTTTCAAGTTGCTTGGAGAAAAAATGGAATGAATTATTTGATTGCATACCATCTAAAAGTCAATTCATTTCAGGAAGAGGAAAGAGATATATTGCAATTTTTAATCTCTAAAATAACAAAAAGCACATACATACACCAAAAAAAGAAAAAGAAAAGAAAAAGAAACCCCCCAAAACAAAAAAAACCTGCACTTCTGAGAACAGGGAAAGGAATGACTCTCATTTTCCTTCTCTTTCCCTTCCAAATCCTACATTGGTTCTCCCATTTATTTTTCTCCCTAGGAAAATTCAGAGCGTCTGAGAGGTGGATTTTAATGCAGCACAGAATCTGAGGAGCCGCTAAGGTCTCTCAGCCGGCAGCTTGTTACTGGGGAGGGGAGGGATATGGGTTATCCAACGGTCAGTATGGTAATCCCGGCACAATAAGGCCTCGAACACAATGGACACATATTTTTCTTCAGCAGTGTCAGAAGGGAAGCGCTTTGTACTGAAACATGTTTCCGAGAGAGCAACCGATTCGAGATTTAGAAAGGAGATGGGGTCTGGGGTCAGGGGCATTTGGAGAGTGTTTGGTCACTGGCGAAAAGCAGTCAGAAAATATAAAAAATAAAATTGGGACAGAGAGAGATGGAGGGCAGAGATGGTGTGGAGAGATCCCTGGGCTGGCAAGGCAGGAGGGCAAAGCACAAAAGGAGGCAGGACCAGATACTAGGCTTCATCACAGAGCCGTTTCAGTGCCCCCCTCCCCGTGGAGCCAATGCTAAGTGCAGGAGCCTTCAGAAAGGGTTTGATTTCTGCTTTGGTAGTAAGTGAAAATGTTTGTATATATACACACGGTGCAGTCTGGCTTGTTATTTTCCCCATGTGATAGGTGACTTCCTTGCTGTTATGCTACAGGAGCCCAAAGAGAGGGGGCTTTTTTAGTAAATGATGTAGATGAGCGTGGACATATTTGGGGGAATCTCCTAGATTTCACTTCATGGATGTGCATGTTGAATTAGCTAGGCAAAACTGGAATGAGAACCCTACATATTTGTGGCTGCAAAAGGAGGCATTTAATATATTAATAAATATTAATAGTATGTATGCATATATACTTGTTAGCTGTAATAACCAAAGACAGACTTGTCATTTAGTTGGAGGGGTCTGAACTCTCTGTATCTACTTACACATACTGGCCTGAAGTAAGTTTCCTTGAGCCACCTGCAGGAGCTCAGAATCCTGGGGAGCAAGCGTGTAGGATGGGCACTGCCCTGGGAAGAACTCCTTAACAAGTCCGAGAGTGTGAAGAGATCGAAGAAACGAGCGTTGAGCTGGAGGCAGGGCAGGTGGAAGGTGAGTGTGAGGGCTGGGAGGAGGGTGCCCAGGCCCAGACCTCACCTCGTCAGGTGGGGGAAAGAGTATCTGGGCCAGCCTGATAGACAGGAAGGCGGATGGGGTAGGGCAGCCTGATCCAGGTGCTGGTCTGGAAGGGAGGTTGGGGGCGGGGCTGGAAAGTTTTCTCTTCCTTCAGCCACCCTCCCCCACCCCTACCCCACCTGAGATTCCCGGAGCTTTGGCTCTCATCCCTGGGACAGTCTGGGGCAGCGGTTCCGACTTTTTATGAAGGTCAGCATTCAGTGCTGGTTTCCCTTTACCCTCTTCCTGCCCTCACCCCACCACCAATAAGTACAAAAAATGAAACCCTCACACTCCGAACCACTATCAACTAAGCAGCAGCCTCTCCCTCCTCAATGTCTCAAGTTCCTCTTCCAACCAAATCAGCCAGTCCTCACAAGAAAAGGGTCCCGGACAGGAGTGAGCAGGGGTTCTCAACCAACTGTGGGAATTGGGGAATCTCCTCCAAGAGATGGTACACCTCCCAGGAGTTCCTGTGCCTTCACCTGCCTGATGGCAGGGGGGCAAGGCACTGTCCTCTTGGGGAGAGGGCATCCCTGGACCACTCCCCAGCACCAGGGGTAAGGGTGGGGGCGGGGACCTGAGCATGGGAAGAGAGAAGGCAGGCAGGGGCCCAGACAGAGAATCAGCCCCTTTGGGCACCAGCTGTGGCCCAGTGTCTCTCCCATTCCTGCCCTCAGGGTGAGCTCTAATTTGGAAGTGGGGACCCTCTCTTGCATCCCAAAGGTGGTGAGAGACAGGTTGAGAATCTCCTGCCTTCAGTCTCCCTCTCACCAGGGCTTTATTTTGTCTCTTTCCCCTCCTCATTCCCTTAATTGCAGATGTTCTAATTAAACCCTCAAATAGTTGTTATGCCGTTTTAAAAGGTACTTATTCAAGTGTCAACCAGGCTGGGCTGGGAGGAGGCAGCGTAGGGCGGCGAATTAAAGGTAGATTGACTAATCACGGCGGCGATCATAATAATAAAATCAGAGGGAAAAAAATCACATTACGACTTTTCGTGGAAAGGAGGGAGCAGGCAGCCAGCGGCCGCCAGCCCTGCGCCGCCGCCGACACAAAGAGTGCGGGCGATTCCGCGAGACTGATTTATGACGTTTTACAGCCCTATAAAAGCTGTAGCGACGAGGCAAGCGCTCCTACCACCGCTGGCAGATTTAGTCTAATAAATAAAACATAAACAGTTAACTTTATGTGTCACTTTTATTGTTATCAAGTAAAATATAGCCGAGCCCCGGCAAGCTATGATTTTAAACTATAATTGTTATCAAGTACAACAAGGGGACCCGGCTCCCTCCCTGGGCTCTCCCTTCTGCTACCCACACCCCCCAACTCTGAGTTATGGGATCAGTTAATTGGAAATGGTGGCATGACAAGGCCACCCCTATCTGAGGGGGGGTTGAAAAACATCCCTTCTTGCCCTCTCCCCCCTCCATGGTCCTGACACCCCACCACCAGGGTATTCCTGTGGGTGGGTGGCAGAGAGAGGGAAGGGGGCAGGAATGGACCAGAGACACCCCCGCTCTGAGGTGTGCCCAGCCTCCTCAGCTTGGTGAGCTCACCCCTCAGCTTTTGGAAGGCAGCCTGGAGCTGGCCCTTGGGAATATGTGTTTACATGTAAATACATGTGTTACATGGATACAATCCCTGGCCTGAAGCAGGCTCTACCAACACAGGCCTCCCTCGTAGCTAGGTCTGCCCTCTGTGGGAATGGAGAAGGAAGAGCTCCCAAGGCCTTGGCTGGACCCCATCGCAGGGCACTGACTCCTGGTAGATCGCTCTCCTCCTTGCCCCAGCTCCTTAGGAAGCAGCCCTGGAGGTTGTTGTCTAGAAGGCAGCAGGCCAGACGGAACGGAGAGTGGAAAAAGCAACCAGCAATAGAAGAGATCTTCTGTTCCTGGGATGGGGCAGGGAGGGTCAGTGGGTAGTAGGGGAGGGCGAGGCTTCTGAACTCTGCTTTTGCCAACCACTTCCTGTCTCTCTTCAGCGGGGGCTCAGCCCCCAGACCTCCAGAAATGACGTCAGAATCATTTGCATCCCGCTGTCTCTACCTGCCTGGTCCAGCTGGGACCCTGCCTGGCGGCCCCATGGCCAGAGGGTTGGGTGAGTGTGTATGGGGAAGGGGGCTGGACTCTGGTATCGTTGGATGGGGGGCACTCCAGGCTCTTCAGCCTCCTGGGCTTAGCCTGGGCCCCTCCCCATCCAACCTCCACTCCAGTCCTCCTTCAACTTCCTCTTCCTGAGAAAGAGGGGCGCTGCCCGGTGACCTACACAGACTGAGACAGGATCGCCATGAATGGAGACCTTCGGAGAAGCTAAGGAGCTGAGGCTCAAGGGGCCCATTGGAGGCCCAAGGGGAGACTTTGCAAGAAGGCTGAATCACAGCCTCCCGGTAGCCCCTCCATGCCCAGGCTTTGGAGGGGATCTGGGGGCTTACCATCTTCTTTTACAGGGGAAGACTGTCAGTCTGTGGGGTGTGCACTGGGGCACCCTAGCCCCTGACAGCTAACCCCACATCACCACCACCACCACCACCACACACACACAAAAAAAATTGGATACATTTTGAATAAAGCGATTCGGTTCCTTATCCGGGGACTGGGTTGCTCCGTGTGATTGGCCGGCAGAGTCACATGGTGAAAGTAACTTTACAGGGTCGCTAGCTAGTAGGAGGGCTTTATGGAGCAGAAAAACGACAAAGCGAGAAAAATTATTTTCCACTCCAGAAATTAATGATCATGAGCTCGTATTTGATGGACTCTAACTACATCGATCCGAAATTTCCTCCATGCGAAGAATATTCGCAAAATAGCTACATCCCTGAACACAGTCCGGAATATTACGGCCGGACCAGGGAATCGGGATTCCAGCATCACCACCAGGAGCTGTACCCACCACCGCCTCCGCGTCCTAGCTACCCTGAGCGCCAGTATAGCTGCACCAGTCTCCAGGGGCCAGGCAATTCTCGAGCCCACGGGCCGGCCCAGGCGGGCCACCACCACCCTGAGAAATCACAGCCGCTCTGCGAGCCGGCGCCTCTCTCAGGCGCCTCCGCCTCCCCGTCCCCAGCCCCGCCAGCCTGCAGCCAGCCAGCCCCTGACCATCCCTCCAGCGCCGCCAGCAAGCAACCCATAGTGTACCCATGGATGAAAAAAATCCACGTTAGCACGGGTAGGCAACTTTGCTTTTTGCTCTCCCCCTCCCTCCCCTCTTCCCCAGCGTTCCCCACCCTCCCTGGCCCCCTCTGGCCCCCGTCCTCCTTTCTCTCCTTCCCCCTCTCTCTCCAGGAGCGACTCTGGGTTAGCACAATTGAACTGGATTTACGAGCGAGAATGGGTAATTACATCCCCCATAAATTTTATGGCTTAGCTACTCTGGGCAGTCCGAGCCATGTGCTACGATCTGTTATGTATGTGTGAAAACTATGCTCGCTTTCTAAGGGCGCATAAATAATTCAGTGTCGTTACAATGAGGATTCCCCTCTTATTACACTACAAAGTCTCCAGCTTCCTTCAACTTCTTTATAACCCATTTAGCTTGATGACTTTATTTCCACCACCCCCTCCTCCTGTTCCACAGAGCTGAGGTCGGGGTGAGGGTGGGGGGAGGGGAGCCTGCTGCTTCTGAACCCCACTATTTGCTTTTCCCCTCCCAACCCTTCAGTGAACCCCAATTATAACGGAGGGGAACCCAAGCGCTCGAGGACAGCCTACACCCGGCAGCAAGTCCTGGAATTAGAGAAAGAGTTTCATTACAATCGCTACCTGACCCGAAGGAGAAGGATCGAGATCGCCCACTCGCTGTGCCTCTCTGAGAGGCAGATCAAAATCTGGTTCCAGAACCGTCGCATGAAATGGAAGAAGGACCACCGACTCCCCAACACCAAAGTCAGGTCAGCGCCCCCGGCCGGCGCTGCGCCCAGCACCCTCTCGGCAGCCACCCCGGGCACTTCTGAAGACCACTCCCAGAGCGCCACGCCGCAGGAGCAGCAACGGGCAGAGGACATTACCAGGTTATAAAACATAACTCACACCCTGCCCCCATCCCATGCCCCCGTCCTCCCCTCACATACAAATTGACTCTTATTTATAGAATTTAATATATATATATTTTGGTTCTTTTCTCTCTTCGTCCCACCTTATCCCTTGTCAATTCCAAACAGACAAAACAGATAAACAAACAAGCCCCCTGCCCTTCTCTTCCTCCCGCTACTAAGGACCCTTGTAAGCATGTGATGTTGTCTTAGCATGGTACCTGCTGGGGTTTTTTTTAAAGGCCATTTTGGGGGGTTATTTATTTTTTAAGAAAAAAAAACTGCAAAA
The DNA here is from genome assembly GCA_004027735.1 of Carollia perspicillata. Taxonomy (NCBI): domain Eukaryota; kingdom Metazoa; phylum Chordata; class Mammalia; order Chiroptera; family Phyllostomidae; genus Carollia; species Carollia perspicillata. Next base: position 25,397 of record PVKM010011345.1, read on the forward strand.
ATTATATATTGCAAGGTGTGATGGTCTGGTTTGGTGGATTTCAGGGGGAATGAGAAAAAGAAAAAAAGAAAGAGATTTTTAAGCCAATTCTCCTCCTCCTCCTCCTCCTCCTCCTATCCCCTCCTCTTTCCTTAGGCCTTTTGCATTGAAAATGCACCAGGGGAGGTTAGTGAGAGGGAAGTCATTTTAAGGAGAACAAAGCTATGAAGTTCTTTTGTATTATTGTTGTGGGGGGAGGCTGGGAGGAGATGGGGGAAGACAGCAGACAAAGCTAAATGCATCTGGAGAGCCTCTCAGAGCTGTTCAGTTTGAGGAGCCAAAAGAAAATAAAAATGAACTTTCAGTTCAGAGAGGCAGTCTATAGGTAGAATCCCTCCCCCCACCCTCCACCGTGGTTATTGTGTTTTTGGACTGAATTTACTTGATTATTGTAAAACTTGCAATAAAGAATTTTAGTGTCGATGTGAAATGCCCCGTGATCAATAATAAACCAGTGGATGTGAATTAGTTTTACGTCAATGTCTGATGGTTTCTTTTTTACCCCCATCCTCTTACTGGCCTGGTGACATCCCCCCTTCTCTATAGTTGCCTGAGTTTACTCTAAGCAAACACACAAATCTTAACTCTCAACTCTAGCTTTCCAGCGTCCCTAGAAGAACCCGTAAAGGGGTTGGGACAGGCGATGCTCACAAGAGGGGACCTGGAAGACTAGGGCTGATTTCTTCTGGCCCTTCTCTCTGAGTCTGCAAAGAGGTCAGATTCTCCTGGGGGTACTTACAGTGGAGCTGGGGGGGGGTCCTCACTTTTCTATAGTTAGGCACAGTTCTTCCTTCTATTTCCCTCTCCTACTTTCTCCCTTCTCTCTACGGAGTAGGCTTGCTTAATTTGCAGACAAGAAGGCAAGTTTAGATAGTAGGAGAGAGAAGAGTTTTCATCTTTTAGGGCTCTTTGGGGATGAGGGATTAAGAAAGATGCCCCCTCAATGTGTGTTCTCCTTAAAAGAAGATTTGAGCTGGTGATTCTGAAGCAGCAAAGTGACCTGTCAGGATGGCTTCTCTGTTTGTTTAGACTTGGAGAGAAGGGTGAAGTAGAGGCCAGAGGCCTGGGAGGCCCCCTTACATTGGTAGGCCTCAAGGCCTGATGGCTGGAGATAATGAAGAACTTCTATTTTCCCCCCTAACTTTTTCATGTACCTGCCAGGTGTTGAGAAAAGATACAGGGAGAGGCAGGGACCACCGCTCTTCCCGCAACCTCCCAGGTCCCGGCAAGGCTGAGGGAAGGCTGAAACAAGGCTCTCTGGCTGTAAACTTTTTGTCTTAAAATTATTTCCTTGGGGCAAAAAAAGAAAGAAAAGAAGCTGGTCTGGATTACCTGAGCAATTCACTTGAGCCAAAGGTTCCCAAATAATTCTGGTCCTGAAGACCAAGCTCTAAGTAAGCTCTAAGCAAGACTTGCTCAAATTTTTACTTGTTTGTTGGGAGAAGGTGGGAGAGGCAGTTGGCGAGCTTCTCAGGCAATTTGTCCAAAATTTAGGATGGAGATCTATCGGAAGTAGAAGAGAGAAGGAGAAGAGACCTGGGGTGTATGGGGGAGTCAGGGATACTCCTTTCCCGTCTCCCCAAATTCTGGAGTGAAAGGCAACACAGGGACCAAGTTGTGCAAATCAGTTTGATGTGATCTAGATTTATTTCCTCTTGCACCACTTGCTGGCTGGTTCTTGGTGGAGTGTATGCGTGTGTGTGTGTTGAGGGGAATCACTTGGTCCTGTAGGTCTACTTTCTCCTCCCTCAATGGTGCCCTGGAGACAGCAAAACATGCTGCCTACAGTGTGAGGAAGCAGGGCCAACAATTATCTAGAGTTATTTTATGTAATCAAGTGAATTAGGGGCCAAGTCTGACTGTAGCTGCTGTCATTTTGAGGCAGTTGACTTTAGGGCAGGGAGAGAGGGTCTAGCTGTGTTTTGGGAAAAGGGGAGGAAGGTCTAAGGGGTGGCCCTGGCTGTCTTTCCAAGCCTGTAAGGAAGCTAATATGGAAAGAGATGGGTGAAAAAATAAAATGAAGATCCATAGTCCTTTCCTAAC
>PVKM010011346.1:5568-33551 GCA_004027735.1 Carollia perspicillata
CTGAGCTCAAGGATATGCTTGCTTAGGCAAGCAGATGTTGCAAACAGATAGCCATCTGACTGTTACTAAGGAAGAAAATTTTTTTTGCCCCTGAGTTCATTCCGAACCCACCAATGATTTGCCTCGTTTGTTTGCCCGCGCAATTTCGAAACCACCAATGATGGGTGACTCCTTTGTATTGCTGAGCCAATCGCTAACCATTCGCTTCTGTGCCTGCCTTGCTTGCTTGCGTCCATAAAAACCCTTAGTTGTGAGCGTTAGGCGCGACTCTCACTTGCAGCTCCAAGGAGCACTGTGTCTCCGGACACGTTCGGAGAGTTCGCCCCTGCGCAGGTAAAACTTTGGCCAATAAAGTAACATCTTTGAAACCCTGAAAGTCTCTGACATTTGTTCTCGCGGTTGGTGGATGCAACACCCAGCATACAACAGTACTGGCAACAGAGGACAGCAGTCAGAGCCCCGGGTCTCCCACTTTTAAAAAGTTCCTTTCCTAATTTTAAAGGGCAACAGGATCCCTGGTTTCAACATCTCCTTGAGTTATTAGTCACACACTGGCCCGCTGGCGCTAACTTCTCAGGGATGCTGATGTGGGACTAAGAGCAGGCTGGCCAGACTCAGCTGTCTGCCAGAACCCACAGCATCTATCCTACCCCCTGCTCTGCACCTAATACTCTCCTTCTGCAATTACCCTCTCCACCTGATCCTCCATGCCAAAAACTAATGCCAAAGGCATTACCACACAGCAGGCAAAGCACAGAGTTCCTGGGATTTTTCCTTTACGTAAAATTTACACTGTAGCAACCTGGAGCTCCCTTAGTTTAAGAGACTCTCAAAACCACTCACAGATAGTTTTGATCTTCTAGTTTAGGGTCTCTCCAATTTGTGACAAAAGCAATTGCTAATGCAAACCCCGCTGAGGTTGTTTTTATTCCAATTAAATTGAAGCCTCTCCAGAGGCTTAGGGCTTAAGACCCAGCCACTTTGGACAGAGCTAGGGAAGTGGACCTTCAGAACCAATGGAGCCCCATCCTGGTTGCAAGAATTAAGCAGCAGCGCTATGTGAATAGTGAATAGGTACCATTAATTTTCTTTAGACCTCTGGTTTATAGCCACATAGGATGTAAATTTTTGCAGAGCACTATTTACCAATGTATGGTCCACTTAACTACATATATTTCTGCTGTGCTACTTTCTAAAATGAATATTTTTAAACCACAATTTCTGTTGATTGAAATCTATTACAATTTAAGATATATTTGTCTTCGATTTAAAATGTATATATAAAGACACACACACATATTTTCTGAGGAGGGAAAGTTAATCACCATGAAGAAGTCATCACTGAAAAACATAATGGGGCTGTGAATGTGCCACGCCACATCACCGAGCCAGCGGAAGGTTGCTAAGGGCCTTACTACCCAATGTGTGCTGGTAGACCAGCAGTCCAAGAGCTTGGAAAAAGTGTGGAATTCCGGGCAGCACAGAATGGGAGTTTGTTAGAAGTGCAGAATCCCAGACTTTAGTCAGAATCAGAATCTGCATTTTAATATTTTAACACATAGTTTGCTTGTGGAAATGATTCTTATGCACTGATTATAACCTGAAAAGCTGCATTACAAAGATAGCCACGGATGTTGTTGGTAGACACATAATCCATGTCCCGGCCTAGGGCACTGAGTCTGGAGAGACAACAATTGACCTTGAGTCTTAATTATACCCCACTAAGGAATATCTTGACTTCTTAGTTTTCCGCATCTGTAAAATGGGAATAACAACACATGTCTCACAGGATGGAGATATTTACTTAGTAACTTCTGAAATACTGTTCCACTATAAGGTGCTCTTAACACTATTCACCTGAATTCGTTAGCATGGGTAGCTAGTTAATTATTAACAAAGGAAGAAAACAAATGGAATCACACATTAAGCCTGTCTTACTAGGAAGCTGCAGCATTCACAGCCATATCCTCCACCAAATGGTGCTAATACCCAAGCAGGCAGGAAGAACCAGCTTTCCAATCTCCCCAGGGGACAACTGACCCATTAGTTGAGGTGATGGGGGAGGGATAAAAATAGTAGGGGAAATTCCTTTTCTGGGTTGCATGCACAAGATGGCACAGGGGAGGTCCTTTTACTAAGTGCATATGCAGTAGAAACCAGATGATGGACTGGAATTTTGAGGCATGGCAGTAGGAGCCAAAATGGCTACATAAAGGGGAGGAGTCTAGCCTGGGAAAAGCTGGAAAAAAAGACCAGATAGGATAAGGGCAGAGAATCCTGGACGATCCAGAAAAGGGATTGGATAGGGGGAGGGCCCAGTACAAGCCCACAAAGAATTAAGAAGAGTGGTTAGTTTGGAATAAAGCTTACTCCTTCACAAGCCCAAGGTAATATAATTAAAGCTTAACAAAGGCCCAAGATTTGTTTGTTTGCTCATTTTCTTTCCTTGTAGCAGCCATGTGGGCTGAAGCACAGTGCCAATCAGGTTGGAGCGCAGCCAGGAGCAGAGACTATGCTGGACTACTGGAGCTCAGGGTGCTAGCATTACAGTTCTAGCTACTGCCCCTGACGGTGGGCACCAGGCTCAGGACTTCTTCCAAAGTGAGACGGAGCTGAGCCACCTGGTCATGGATGAGACATTTGGCCCCTGGTGGTAGTTCTTTGATTTTGCTCCAATAAATCTTATACTATGCCTCAAGACCTCCTATGCATGGGTCCCTGAATGCATTTCCCATGACTCTGCAAAAGAATCCTGTTTCCACTGGCAACACATTCTCATTGTGTGGGCCACTTTTTAAATATACCACCATGGAGGAATTTACCTTGAAAACGCCCTAGATGTGTTGGCTAGAACTAAGGATAGAAGACCACTGTCCTAAACCTGAAAGGCTAGAATAATTATGGATAACTATAACACATGGTTTGCTTTTGAGTATAAAGATAGGATACAATGAAAAGTCCCTATTTTCCCCTAAATCCATGGTAACAATCTAAATGTAGTAAATGGCAAAGTAAATAGTGAAAAGGAATTTAAAAAAATCAGTCTTAGGTACTTTAACCCACTATTATTTAGTTCAAATCTACTAGGTGCACAAACACACAAAAACTCCTTAGACCCTCTTTCCCATCTGGAAGTCTAGCTACAGCACTGAGACTGGTCTCCTTGGTTATATACCACAAGAAAGGAAGTGATCAAAAAAGTTTAACTTATTTTATGCAATTCCTCTCCCCTGAGGAATTGCAGGTCAACAGAGAGTTCTTCTGATGATCATTCATTCCTGTAAATGCATAGTTACACTACTTAAGTTACTAAAGGTGCTTGGACCTAAACACATTTTCCAAAAAAATATTCACTTAAGTTTTACTACATTTGAAGTGGGGAGAGCTTCAGCAACACGCCCTTGATACCACATTCCTTGTATAGAAGAGTTGAAGATGCATGTATTACAACCTGCAATTTCAACTGGCAAATGAATTCAGGTTTTCTATCCAATAGATGATCAGTGGCTGCAAGTCATGTAGTCCACAGTGGATGCCTTGTTTGGCAAAGGAAGCCAGTATGGCTGAAATCAATACCAACATGGCATTTCAGACACAGAACACCTTGGTGACACCCACATCTGTGTGTGGACTGGAGACCACAGGCGTTAATGTAAGTGGTGGGTTTCATTATCTGGTCTATTACTGTTGTTTTATAGGGTAACAAGTGTTGGACAGATCGCCTCAGCTTTTCAACCTTCCTTAGTTCCTTCATTTGAAAATGTTAGTATTTGATATGATATTTAAAGCCCAGAATGAGTCAAACACATATGGTTCTATGTTTTTAAAGGTCACATTCTAATTGAATACCCTTCTCTACCTTTGACATATCCATATTGCCCTTAAAAATCACTAAGATATATAAACCACTTAAAACACCCACTTCTCTTAGAGATGGATTTAATTGAACAAGGCTTTGCTTAGGGGAACAACGCACTGCAGCGAATGAAATTTTCAGTAAATAAAAAAGGAAATGACTCTGAGCTGGAAAATGGAGGACACTCTAATGTTTCCGTGGAACGGAATTCTTCTGCACATCGCTACTGCTGAGGGGAGGGGCTTCGCCTGGCACCCAGCCCCCTCACAGTGCCTCGGGAGTCTTCAGAGAGAGACCTGGGGAGAGCAATGGCCTCGACCCGTGGTAAACGAGGTCCCTTCCTATTCACTCACCTTTATTGATTTCCTAACTAGCCCTTGGTTTTTCTTGTTCTTTAAACTGATTTTTGGATCTGTCCTGTTATCTCCCTGAAATTTTGTGATATCTAAAAAAGTAAATTTACAGACAAATGTGCAGGTGTTACATTTTGTGGGAAAGATTACTGCTGTTCACTTTTCTAAGAAATAAACAGCAGACTTTTACATTTTAAACATAAATGATCTATCGGGCACAGGAAGCAGTACCTGAATCCATTCTTGCTATAATTTGCTTGAATCTATGTGTGTTTTGAAACCATAAGAAACATGCCTGACCATTCTTGTCCCCTCGAGTTACGCAATATAACAGAATTCAGAAAGGAGAATTAGATTACCCATTATTGGACTGCCCTGTTGCTAAGAGTTCTAGCTAGCAGAAGTGGAACAACTCACTGGACCTCAAAATAGAGATGTTCTCATGACTAAAGAAATAAGTATCAGTGACCATCTGTGAGACCCTAGAAGTCGCATGAAATTTTCAAACCTTGCTAATTGGTGCTCTTTACAAAAGCTCTTTGCTACTAGAATAACTGTGAAGAGCACTTCCAACAACACTATGTATTCTGAGAAAATAATTACTAATGGGTCAGATTTTCTATAAGGCATTTTAATAAGAGTTTCTATTTCATAAGGGTTTGGATCCAAGAAGTAGTCATCAGAGCCACTGTGATTTGTGAACCTGTCTGGCATCTCCCTTCGGGGACTCTGCGTGTTCTCGCTCAGGTGGCAGCCTCTCTGTACTAAATTCTCATACGCCCAGAACTGTGAAGCAGGGGCCTGATATCTCAGCAGATGGCACATTCAGGCACGAGAGCAAGGAACACAATGCAAGAGACATGTGGTGGGCTGACTGTGCAAATAATGCCGCAAGAGAAAAATGATTAGCCACATATGTCAGTGATTTACTGGTCAGCTGGAAGGAGGAAACACTAAATCTACTGGCTCTAGTTTAAGAAAAGATGGAACACATGGGCTAGATAAGTGAGAGAAACACTGGGCAACTTTTCTCAACTTAGGCTCAGTGCAGCTTCACCTTCTGAGGAATATCTCACGGCTTCGTGGTTTAGGGAGACAGCGTGGGCGTTTTCAATCAGATTTGAAAATCTTTATTGAGGCTCCTTCCTTCCCCCATGCCATCTGTGGCAATATTCATCACTACAGTAACTCAAATGGACAGAGTCAATTTGTAAAGAAACGTCTTATTTCATTCATAGTCCCTACTCCATGTTACTGCGTGGGGAGACGGGAGGGGAGGGCAGGGCGGAGAAGGAACTGCTCCTGTGTCAGGTGGCCGAGTCGTCCTCTGGGACATGCTGTGTTGTGGTAACAAGCCTAAACTCATTACAGCTGTGGGCTTTGGAGGGGAGGAGTGATTATGAAGACTGGTTCTTTTTGCAGGGCTCCTGGTGGACATATATCTTAGTTGTATAGGGAGCAAAGAGGAAAAAATAGTTCAAAAGAAGCAACTTCATTAATCTCTTAAACACACTAAGGAGAGAACTCCTGACATAGACAATGGTTCCGTTTGGGAGCCCTTAGGGGCTAAGACTACAACAGTGGCCAACAGAGAATAAATTCTGATGTCAGAAGAAATGCATCATAAACCTGGGGCTCGGCACACCGCAGTGCCTGGCATGAGCAGACTGGATGTAAACATGTGTGGCCAGTTTCCTGAGCTTCTAGAAATAGCTGTGAGCTTGGGATTTTCAATGGGGCTAGAGATCCTAAATTAGCTGTTAGGCATCAGAGCTATAGGTAAAAATGTGGAAGGAAACAGTTATTGTTATCAAAGTTTATGATTGTTTAGCACTGTCAAACATTTCATGCTAAGAAGTTTATATGCGCATCACTTTATTTAAAGTTCTGAAGTCCCCGTGAGGCATGCACTATAATTCTCCCCATCTTTCACAGGAGGACTGATATTACATGACTCCTTCAGGGTGGCTGGGCCGGGGTTCACTCAGTTCCAGCACCATCCGACCCAAAGTCCCTGCTCTTAACCTGGAGTCTCTGTTGTTGCCCCCACGAATGACACATGAACTCTTAAACTGGTCAAAAATAAGATTATTTAAAAGAAATACTGAAAAAAAATTAATTACCAAATTTAATCCCATAATTTCAAATATACTGCTATTTAAAATTCTATTGTCATTTCTTAAGTTACAGATTAGATCTTGCCTCTCCCCTGCTTGGCTGTCTCTTCACAGCTACTCACTATTGCCTCTAGTGAGAGGAGTCCAGCCCGTCTTTCACCCTCTCTCAGCCTGCCTCCCCAGTGTCCACACCCCACGTTCTGGCTGCAGCTGACCAACAGCTAAATCTGTGATCACACGTACCCCTTCATAAACTGTCCTGCTTTCTTATTTTCATTCTTCAAAGTCCAACTTAAGCATCGCTTCACATGCAGTGGTCTTTTCTGACCCCCAGACAGAACAACTTTGTCCTCTATGTCATTATTGCACATTACTTTAGATTTTTCTTGTAACACTTTCTTTCAAACATCAATGGGCATGTCAGACTCTTCCAGAGAACAAATTTCTAGGGCATTTACTTGGTCTTCTTAATCTCGGTTTCCAAGTTTATGGCGTCATATATTTGACACATAAGAGTCACTCAGTAAATTGACTGAACTGAATTCCCTGGCTTTGATTATAACCAAGTTTACCTAAGAATTATGTTGACTTAATCATTTACATCAATAAAGTTAAATATCTTTTTTCCATCATCACTGTCCTTTCCTTCCCACTATCCCAAGATGTACATTCTCTCATCAGCAAGTCTTGCGGTTTCTTTTAACTATGCCACATAAAAAAATGGGTCTCCCAATTAAATTTGATTTTCAAGTAAACAGCAAATGCATATTTTAGTATGACTATACCCCAAATATTTCATGGTACATAATTATACTAAAAATTATTTGTAGTTTATATGAAATTAAACATTTAACTGGGTAACCTGTTCATTGTTGTTTCCTTAATCTGGTAGCCCTATTTTCTTTACAACACTCCTTAAGTAACTTATAGTACCCATTTCTTCAGTCGTAAAACAGAGCTTTGCTCTTAATGGAATGCCATTTCTTATTATAAGGGTAGCAAAACACAACCATGCAGGTCCCCAAAATCCTCAATAGCTCTCTTTTGTTGGTAGCATAAGATGGATGGAAGGAAAATATCTGTGTAACAAGCTGATATGACTGCATGATTGCTCATGCACCCACATCTGGCTATCCCTCACTCTTCAAACTTGACCTTGAGCATGGTTATCTAGTTGTGCTCTTGTAGCCTTTTAAGCCCTTGCTCTTGCTAAACTTCCTGGGTTCTGTCTGGGTCCAGGACTTCCTACCCTGAATGCTTCCCTATAGGTAGCAAATTTGCTTATTCCTGAACTTTAAGGGCAAATGGATAGGTCTATGTTTTTTATTTCAAGGGGTCTCACCTACCTATTTCCTTCACTCAGGAAGGCCAGGAACAGACAGTAGGTCAGTGGCTGCTTCCTATTTGCACACGCTGGAGAATAAGGAAGGCCTTCTGATTGCTAACAGAGTCAGCAGCGAGCATCTTGGGGACTGCCTTCTCTCCTAATGCCTAAAGAATCACAAGTGTGAATCTCTCATTCCTAGAAATAAGAACTTGTTTAGAAATATTTTGCTTATAGCAGTGTTCTCCTGTAGAACCTTCTGTGATAATGGAAATATTCTACCCTATGCTATTCAACATTGCAGCTACCTGACATATGAAGCTACCATAGCTTCATAGCTACCTGACATATGTAGCTATGAAGCACATGTTGATGTGTGGTTAGTGTGAGTGCAGAAGTAATTCTGAAATTTTTATTTAATTTTAATGGATTTAAATTTGCATAGTTACATGCATTTAGAGACTACTGTGTTGGACAGAGCCAGCCTATAAAGCATTTAATTGATCACAGGGACTTCAGATATTTCAGTTAGGTGATGGGAAGAGATTCTACAGCTCTGGTTAGGGTCTGCACAAGGTCTAAGTCAGAGATCGTCCTCTGGGGCAGATTTGCCTTCAGGGGACATTTGGCAATGTCTGGAGACATTTTTAGTTGTCGTAACTGCAGGTGAAGGTGAAACTGGCATCAGCAGATAGAAGCCAGCAATGCTACTAAACAGTCTTCAAAAATAATTATCCAGCTCAAAATGACAATAACGCCAATGGTGAGCAACTCTTTTTTTTTTTATTGTTGTTCAATTACAGTTGTCCCCATTTTCCCCACATTACTTTCCCCTGCCTCCTCTTATTTAAGCCAAAGAGTAAATGAGGTGACACAGACACAAAGCTCCTCTCAGCTAGGTTGCCACCTCCCCACCACTCTCCCTTCAGGCCTCCATTCCCTTGAACCTCCAGGTCTTGTCACTACCCTTTCCCATAACCTTATCTTTACTAATCTAATTACTGTTATTGTCTTGACTAGTGAGCTTCCATTTCTTGGACTTACTATGTGCTGATTATTCTGTTAAATGTTTTTTTTTTATTTATGTGCATGTGATTTATTTTATTGTCACAATAATCTTTCAAGATAGTTGACTTTATGCCAATTGTATAGATGGAAACAGCAGCCTAAAAGTTCAAGTGCATTATGCTAAGTGAAAGAGCAGACACAAAGTACCACTTATCAGATGACTGTACAGACCTGAAATGTCCAGAAAAGGCAAATGTATGGAGTTAGAAAGTAAATTACTGATTGGCAGGGGTTAAGGAAAGGGAAGAAAAAGGGGTGAGAACTAATAAATAAGGAGGTTCTTTCTGGGGTGATGAAATGTTCTAAATTAGATAATGGTGATGGTCGCACAACTCTGAATACCCTAAAAAACACTGATTTGTAAACTTAAGGGTGACATGTGACATCTCAAAATTATTAAAATGTAGTTTTATTTAAAATGTACAACACTAAATATATTTTCATAAAATTTGTAAATTAAAATTAAAATTAAAACAAGGAAAAATGTAGAGGTAAACTAGTTTCCCTGCATCACACCACTGAGACCAGGATTAGGGGCAGGTCACCTGATGCCAGGCCTGTGCTGTTGTCATTGTCACATGATGACCTATTTCTTCCCTTCATTGCTCCTCGTGTCAGGAGATCCCACATCAGAGCCAGGAGAATCTAGATTTAAATCCCTGCTCTCCCTCCTACCCTGGGCAAATGATTGTTCTTTCTTTCTTTCTCTTATTTTATTTTATGTTATTGTGGTAAGAACACTTAACACGAGGTCTATATTTTTAGCAAAATTTTACGTGTTCAATATAGTACATTTGATGACATGTACAATGTTTTACAACATATCTCTCAATGTGTCTTGCTTAATTGAAACTTTATGCCATTGATAAAAAGCCCCCACTCTTCCTCCCCTAGCCCCTGTCAACCACCATTTCACTCTTTGATTCTATGAGTTTGACTATGTTCAATTCCTCATATAAGTGGAATCATATGGTATTTGTCTTTCTGTGACTGGCTTATTTCACTTAGCATAATGTCCTCAAGGTTCGTTCATGTTGACACATTGCAGAATTTCCTCCTTTTTTAAAGGCTGAATCATATTCCATTCTATATATGTGTCACATTTTCTGTATCCATTTATCTGTTCACAAATATTAATCTTTCCTGAGCCACAATTTCTGTATAAAATGGTGTTGATCACACTCATACTACAGGATGATTATGAGGACTGGAAATTATGTAAAGTGTCTGACAGAAAATATTCCTCCAGTAAAGTGCAGTTATTGAACTGTTCAACTGATAAGACTATGCGAGCATCTTTGGGGGGCTTTTAGAGGACAAATCCTAGACCTTGGTTGCTGAGGCACCCTTGGTTGCCTGGAGCACGGATGGATCTAAATGGTCTCCCATACTGTTAGAGCAACTCCATTTGTAAACTGCTTTATATATGGGGCTACCAAACAGGATCTTGCCTGAATATAAGGTTGTATAAAAAACCTGAAAGTGGAAGCTCTAACCTGTCTGGGATTCTGAAGTGGAAAACAGGCTTCAGGCAGAAAGAAGTGAACTATTTGTGGGGATACTTACCTTTATCACTTCTCCAATTACACTATCTTGTAGGTTTCATCGGCTGAGAACCTAAAAGTAGAGTCTTTGTGATTTCTTTTTCCTGTGGGTGAAGACATGCACACCTTGAGAGTCTGAGGGACTTGATTAAGGCATTTGCAGGACTAACCTCTCCTGGACAAGTGACCAGATAATTTTCCCAAAATATACAATGGAGTCAAGGCCAACCCCAAACTCAGACTGAAGCACAGGGGAAGCATGGAATAGCCAGGTTCTCGGCAACTTCCCCAATTACTCCCAAATGTTTCGTTCATTATCACTGTCTTGACATCTGTGGCCAAGGGCTCTCTTTGTGACCCGCTCTCTTCTGCACAACTCTGAAAAAGAGAATGGGGAGAAAAGGGCAGATTCTAGAGGCCTAAGAGGTTAAGTATTATGGATGTGTTACATATATACAATGGTTAACAGGCTGCCTGGGGAAGCAGCGGACACTGGCCTTTGTGAAACTGTCCTTAATGATATTTGCAATGGTCTAATCGCTTTCTTTAAAGCAAACATCATCTGTCTGCTGCTCTGCCCCCACTTTTCGAGATGCAGGCTCATTTAACAACTGGCAATCAAACCCGCTCTGGCAGCCACAATGGAAAACTGTCGAGGTTCATTACACTGGAAAAATATGCCATCTTTATTTCCATTCTATTGTTTCCCCAGAGATTAACAATATACATTTTTTTCAGTGGCCTGTTTTCATGAAATTTCACTTAGATATATTTCTAAGCCCCTGATCCAGATGGTGCAACTCAAAGTAAAATTTGAAGAGTGCTTCTTGCACTGCTATTTTAAGGTGTGGCATTACTATTCTGAACAAATTTGGGGAAAAACGGCATCAGGCATTTAAGAGAATACAATAATTTGAGAATGAAGAGTTTATGACATGGGATAGGGAAATGAAGTCTTGATTTAGATACTGATCATATTGATAATGATTTGTTAGTAGTTTTCATGTTTGCCCCCTTATTTAATTGGTGTGGTAGGTTTCTTGTCAAGTGTTCATAGTATATTGAGCTCAATTAATACACTTATGTTAAAGAAAGCATTAAGAGTTTCCTCATGTGGTATTTTGGGGGAGCTTGAAAAAGATATAGGGAAACCAAAAAAAGTGATAAGCTAATGCAATTTTTAAAAATGGTAAAAAAAAAAGATTTTGAGAAAAGGAGATGGTGCTAGTTTTAAAACATGGCTCCCATACATATTTTTAAAAGTTCTCACTTGACAGGTGGGGTCTTTCTGGTATACTTATGTCACATTTGACCAATAGATATTGTGGGAGGGACTTTGCCCTACTTCCAAAGCTAGGTCATAAAAGGCCATGCAGTTTCCACCTGGTTTCCTTCGGACACCTGTTCTGGGAGAAACTAGGCACAATGCACCAAGGCCATGTTCCTTCAGACCACTGTGATGGAGAAGCCCTGTAAGTGTTCCGTCAGCAGGCTGGCTCCGCTCCCAGCAGCAGACAAATAAACTGCCACCCATGCGAATGCTCAAGTCAAGCATCAGGTACCCAAACCAGGTGAGCCATCTGATGACTGTTGCCCCCACTGACATCTGTTTGCAATCTCAGGAGAAATCCCACATGATAAGCCTCTTGCAAACACTTCACCTTCAAAATTGGGAGCAAATTAAATGGTTGTAGTTTTACATCACTAGGTTTGAAGGTAATTTGTTAAGCTGAAATAGTAACTGGAACAGGTATCAAGGATGCTCAGGAATGGGCTCAGGTTTTTCCTAAATGTTTGTACAATGAGTTCATTTAGGAAGCTTAGAAAAAAATATTTCCAAATATAAAAGAACTAAGGGTGGGCAGTTGAATGCTCAAGCACGTGTCAGGAGCTCACCGAGCATTGTTTGTAACTGGTGCACTAAATCCAAAGGTGTTATAGTTTCAGGTAGCCAAGGCTCAGAGGTGAACCAAAGCTTCCCAAAGCCTGGATTAAACAGTAACTACAACTGAATGATGGGAATTTAGGATTTGTTTCACTAAGCTATTGTTATCCTCCTCCTGTCAGCTAATTCAGCCTGAGTAGAATGCCTCCCCCTATTCCCCCACCTCTACCTGCACCCCATCCCACCAAAGCCCAGGCTCTGCCACCTGGTGCCTTCTCAATAGCTTGACTGTGCTGTAGTTAGTTAGCATCCACACCCTCTACCACAAACCAGAAGTCTTCGAGGCTAGATAAAGCTGTGGGCAGAGTTCTCTGAGGCTCTGACATAGGGCAAAGATCTTTGGTCTCTTTCATGCATGTGACAGCTACTGATTTTATCTCAAGAATAATCATGAGATGCACACATAGACATATATATGTATAAATAATATTTGTATATGAAATAATATGAAAATTTTGAAGGGCTCCCAGAATGGTGGACCCCTCAGTCAACCGGGTGCCTGGGAACAGCCCCAGAAAAGGGCAGGAAAGACAAAGTGTTTGCTATTTGCCTCTCCTGAGCCCATACTGCCTGAATTTTGTAATCAGTAGGAAATAAAGTGATTTTAACATCTGCGTTTTTTAATAATGGGGTATATTTTAGATGATTATTTGTTTCATACAATCATGTGAATGTCTTAACTAATCAGCATTCCACATGCGGTTAGCATTTGATTTTCTTCCCAAAAGCAGCATTTGCATGCCCATAAATGCAAATATTTTTGTAAAGTGATGCCCTTTGCACTACACAGCAAAGCATGCAGTTCAAAAAACAAAAGTAAAGCAGATTTTGGATCTTTAGTGTGTGAAAAGTATGTGGTTACCTTCTTTTCCTATTACAAAAAAGACCATAGTTTTCCCAAAAGTATTTTAAAATTATCTAATAATACGTCACTGCCCTTTACTACTTATTTTTAAAATTATCAATAGTAAATGTCTTCTTGATGGATTTCAAATAGAGTCAGTAATTCTGTTACTTTTGAAAAAGCCTATGGAATTAGATCAAATACATGCATACTTAAAGTATTTTTTAATGACTGGGGCAGTAGCTCCATTTATTTGCTACTGTTACCCTCCCACTTATCTCCACTGAAATGTGGGAGTTCTCTCTCTCTCTCTCTCTCTCTCTCTCTCTCTCTCTCTCTCTCTCTCTCTCTCTCTCTCTCTCTCTCTCTCTCTCTCTCTCTCATACACACACACACACACACAGCACATTCTCATTAGGATATGAAACTTGGCCCAGCAGTTAATAAAAGCACTGTGACTTTAAGAGTCACATAAATGAACAAAGTACTACTGCTCTTTATGTACTAGGGACACTAGTTTTCCCTTCTCTCTCATCAGTATCAGAACATGGAATGGGGTAAAGGCATGGGTTTGCACATAGCTTCTATGATTGACAGCCCATGCGACATCCTATTCATTTTTCCCGGTATTCATTTCTCTATCGATATGACGGGGAGTCCATCTCAACCATCTGAGGATGCCCTGGTGGGTAGACAATGAGAAACATTACCTTTGCCAACATTAATATAGTACCCCCAAACCATCAGCTTATTGTTCAGAGAAGTCTTAAGGAATCAGTATCATAACCTGTGGGGAGCTCTACGTTCATCCCACGAAGACTCTAGGATTCAGTTCATCTGAGGGAATCTAAAGAGATCATAACTACAGAGTGAATTTCTTTGGCTTCTGTGGACCAAACCATAGGCTCAAAAGCCACAACCACAGTCCCAAACTGATCCTGATATTCCCAAAACTAGAGGCCATTTCACATTCCCTAAAGTTCTATAACCAAGGATTTAGTGAGAGAAAGATTAGGCCAATGAAGCCAAGAGCTTATGCCTTTAACAATCACAAAGTCATTGTAACATACTGCAAATTCCTCTAACTCCATCCAGCTTAATTTATAAAGCGATTTTTCTTTGAAGCGAGTTGATGAATATGAATATGCCAGATGGGTATTGTTGCTCTTCCACA
Organism: Carollia perspicillata; assembly: GCA_004027735.1. Lineage (NCBI taxonomy): Eukaryota > Metazoa > Chordata > Mammalia > Chiroptera > Phyllostomidae > Carollia > Carollia perspicillata. The sequence continues at coordinate 19,794 of PVKM010011346.1, forward strand.
CGTGTGACAGATGTCACTCATCAGTCAGGCTCCAGTTTCCCACACACACCAGAGTCAGCCTGAGGATCCTTCTCGACACCTTGTTTCATTGATTAGAATTAACCCTTTGGAAAAAGCCGTGCCATCCAGGCTTTAGAGAAAGGAGACTCCAGATAAAAGTGGTCAGAAAGGTGAGACTCAGGGTAGTTCACCTCCATCTTACTCATGTTTCTTTGGAGTAAGTGGATTTCCTTTGCAGATAAGATAACTGGACAAGTTATTAAACCTGTTCCGCAGTAGCATTCAGGAGGCTACTTTATACCTTGAAGCAATTCTCCTTTCCTCTGATAGTTACTAAGTATAACTTTTAAGAAAAAAAAAAAGCAGTGATAGATGATCAAACAACTCACTGCTGTTATTTCCAATCCATGAGAGAAATCGGAAAGGGTTTTCTCCAAATATATGTTCTGTTTGTTCTCTCTCTCCCAGGGACTGCCTTGATGCTAATCTCTCAGACCCACATTTCTAAGGGTAATACTTCAGTTATATTTTCCAGGGAAAACCGTCTTATTAAAGATGAAAATAGTGCTTTGAGTGCAGTGTTTCACCCTCTAATTTATTTTATGTACTATCCATTCTATAAAAATGCACTACTACTATGAGAAGTCATTCCTCTTCACAGACAAGAATGTACTGAAAATATTTCTCAATTATTCTATTCCTCCAAACAAGCTACTTAATTAACAGCAATAGCATCAGTCATGTCAGGGGAAAGGTCATTTCAGATTTGCGCTAGGTAATGTCTGTATACACGGGCTGCTGCATTGTCATGGTGTGTTACTTACGTTAGGGGCGTTCCACCCCAGGTTCAGTGAATTGAGCAAAGCAAAGAGATCTTTATACAAGTCCATTAAATAGCCTTATTCTTGAACACTTTAAAAATACCAAAATATTCTTTTTCCACACCACTTCCATTAAGAGATCTTTTAACTTGAAAATACTGAGGTGGGCAGAATTTATTCTATTTTTTAAGATGTTATTTATTTATTTTAGAGAGATGGGGAAGGTAAGGAGAAAGATAGGGAGTGAAACGTCAATGTGTGGTTGCCTCTAGCACACCCCATATGGGGGTAGGGCCTGCAACTCAGGCCTGTGCCCTGACTGGGAATCAAACCGGCCATGCTTTGGTTTGCAGGCCTGAAACAGAATTTATTCTTGTATTATTATTTATTATTGTATCATTTTCCATACAAACAACTGTAAACATATTTTTGCCCTCCCCTGCACATCATGCACTTTTTAAAGTGGGGAAAATGCTGCCTCCTTTCTTATCCTTCTCTGTGATTATAACAAACCCCAGTGTTCATTACATGTAATAAAAATTTCTAAAAATTATTTGGAAGAAAATGTAAATCACTTATGATTCTGTCACTCAGATATTAATATCATTAATATTTGCAAATTTTGCATATTCTAAAAATATCATATTGTTAATGGCATTATTTTTATTTTACAAAACATTGTGGAGACTTCTCCCTGTAGGTAACCAAGCACCATAGAGCCATTTTAAAGAAGTGTAGGATATTCCATTCCATGGATTGAGTACAGTTCATTCAACCAATTTCCTGTAACTGGACTTTAAGTTAATTTCCAATTATTTTTACCATAAATATCCTTGTTAATTCATCATTTTGACACATTATCTATATTATTTCCTTAAGGTGAATTCTTAGAATACAAAATGCTGGGTGAAAGGGTATACAGATTAAATTTTATGACCCTTAATTGAATTGTGTCACAAAACTGTTGAGATCATAAAATCTTGGCACTATATGAAAAAGCGCTGGCCATTCACAGAGGTCTAGGAGTGGTTTTTGGCACTCCCACTCCTGGCACTGGCCTGTGAGAGTACTACTACTTTTGGCTTTGGGATATAGTCACAGGGAACTACACATCAGACTTTGTTTTTGTGTTCTTTCTTTCTTTTTTAAAAGAGGGACCATCAAACTGGCTCCAACACTATAAATAATAGAATTAATTTGAGCAATGGTGAAAAGGACAAGGGGGTTCACATGAGTACCTACCTAAAAACAGCAGAACCAAATGGCCAAAACAACCAAGAAAAACAGGTGAGATCTGAGAATGCATAAACACATTATGTGGCCTTCGAAGGGTCATTGCACTTCTCTGTCTTAGTTGATTAATTTGTCAAATATCAATTAAATCTGCCCATAGTGTTTTGAAAATATTAAAGATATAAAAAATAGAAAAGACATCAAAATTACAACTAAATTATAGAACAACCATCACTGAGAACCTAAAGTCTAGCTTAAAAGTGGTCTTATAACTAAAGACGTGCAGACGAAGCCATGCAGAGAATGGTGGGAAAGGCAGAGACATGGAGAGGACTATTCTCATGCCCTCTTGGGGCAGTTTGAACTTGGGAGCAATATCTGGGTGGTGGAGGTTTCTTCTAAGAAGCCTCACACCTGGCTGCCCAGCCCAGGATTCCAGTGCTGGGAAGAAAAGTCCCCATAATTTCTAGCTGTAAAAACCAGCATAGATTATGGCTGAACCAGCTGGAGAGCTTCTGGAGTGATAGAAATTCCTGTTTTAAAAAATATAAAAATTATTTCTATTCACTCTTCTTTTCAAATACAGTTTATTTTCATTTTTTTTTTTGTATTGGTTTCAGGTATACAGCATGGTAGTTAGAAAATTATGTATTCACAAAGTGTTCCCTTGATATTTAAAGGGCTCATGCAAGGGCTTAGTTACTGACAGACTCACTGCCTCTGAGCTCCAGAGCTGGGGTAGCAGCTGGAAGGGTGCCAGGGACATATGGAGAGAAACTGAATTGTCTGGCTCCAGCCTGACAGAAGTGCTGGTAGAAGCCATTGTTCCTTTGTTGAGCCCTCCCCCTCAGGTGCAGGCAGGCACCAACCTAGCTAACAAACCTAGCTAACACCCTTTGCCCAACCCTAGTGATTTCCTGAGATCCTGCCCAACTTCCAGACCTAAGCCCCTTCTGGAGCCTTCCCCATACAAATGGCTTGTCTTGGCTTATTCTGCAGACTTTCCTAAAATCTCTCAAAGGTTCGCAAAGCCCCAAACAAGCAGCTTTGGTGTGCCCCATACCTCTTGCTAATCAGCCTAGTACTAGCAAATGCCAGCCTCAGTTTGCAGCTCAGCTTCTCTCAGGCAACTCCAAGTCCAACATAAGCGGCAACAAACTTCACATGTTCTTGTAGCTCACAAGAATGGCCGCAGGCAGGAAACAGGCAGTGGCTGATCTTAGCCTGTACCACAGCCCCTCCCAAGAGGCCCTAGAACCAAAGACCTGGGTGACCAACTTCAGACCACACCAGAGCACCACTGAAGCATATCTGCGAATGACACACCCAAAGGCCAAACTCAGCTGGAAGCAGAACCCCACTAAAGTGAATCCTGTCTCATACAGCAAGCCCCTGAACAACAGCTCCTCCACTGTAGTCACGGCAGGGTTCTCACAATCAATCAGAGGGTCAATCCCTCCCACTGACATGCCAGTGGCAATCAAGGCTCGACTACAGCAGGAGGATACACAATTCACATAAGGAACACACCTGAAGCACCTGGCTCAGGTGACCACAGAGACTGTTCCATTGGGCCCCAGGGATCACCGACTACTTAAGTGCACTCTACCTAGATCAGGAGATGCAGCAACTTTACCTAATATAGCCATACCTCAGTACTTGCCAGTTTCAGAATTTGTCAAACCCTATAAGCAAAGCATTTTGACAAGAAAAAAATGTTTAGAACTTGGCACTTGCTCGGGACTTGTAGCACTTTCTAGAACTTGTGTGAGACATGACACCGCCCTGCAAGAGAAAATGGTTCATGATTCAGCACTCCTCAGTTTTCATATTTGTCACGAGTTCTAAAATGAAATAATGACAAGTGCCAAGGTACCACTGTACACAGAAACCAACACAAGAGGGCAGCCAAAATGCAGAGACAAAAACATGTCCCCAAGGAAAACAAAACAGGATAAAACTCCAGAAAAACAAGTAAACAAAATGGAGAAAACCAATCTATCAGAAGCAGAGTTCAAAACACTACTTATAAGGATGTTTAATAAATCTCAGAGAGAACTTTAACAAAGAGATGAAAAACATTGAAATAGAAATAAGAAACATAAAAAAGAACCAGTCACAAATGAAGAATACAGTAACTGAAATGAAGAATACATTAGAGAGAATTGATAGCACATTAAATGAAGCAGAGGACTGAATCAGAAATTTGGAATATAAAATAGTAGAGATTACCCAACCAGAACAACAAAATACAAAAAGAATTCAAAAGAATGAGGATAGTTTAAGGGGACTCTGGGACACCTTTGAATGTACCAACATTCACATCACAGGATACAGGAAGGAGAAGAGAGGGAGAAAGGAATTGAAAACCTATTTGAAGAAATTGCAACAGAAACCCTACCTAACCTGGTGATGGAAATAGACATACAAGCCCAGGAAGCACAAGGTCCCAAATAAAATAAACTCAAAATGGCCCACACCAAAATACATCATAATTAAAATATTAAGATACATCATAATTAAAATACTAAAGGTTAAAGGCAGAGATGGAATCTCAGAAGAATCAAGAGAAGACTTGTAATTATCTGTAAGGGAGCTGCCATAAGACAGAGCTGTCAGCTAATTTCTCAACAGAAACTTTGCAGGACAAAAGGGATTGGTACGAAATACTCAAAGTGATGAAAAGCAAGGATGAACAACCAGGAATATACCCAGCAAACCTACATTCAGAATCAAAGAACAGATAAATAACTTCCCAGACACCCCTCCTCCAAAAAAACTAAGGGAGTTCATCACCACAAAGCCAGTATTACAAGAATATGAATAATAAAATGGTAATAACTATATATCAACAATTACTTTAATTGTAAATAGATTAGATGCTCTAATCAAGATATAGGGAGACTGAATGGGTAAGAGAAAGTAAAGTCCCTTGCTGTGCTGTCTATAAGAGACTCACTTTAACTTAAAGACACACAGATAATGAAAGCAAAGGGATAAAAGAAGATATTTCATGAAAATGAAAATAAAACAAAACAAAAAACGCTGGGGTAGCAATACTTATACCAAACAAAATATACTTTAAAACAAGGGCTATAACAAGACACAAAGAAGAACCCAGCAACTCCGTTCCTTGGTATTTATTTGAAGATACCCAAAACACTGATTTGAAAACATATGCATCCATAAGTTCACTGCAGCATTATTTACAATAGCCAAGATATGAAAGCAATGTAAGCATCTATCAATAGATGAATGGATGACGAAGAAGTGGTGTTTATATACAGTGGAATATGACTCAGCCATAAAAGAGGTGAAATCTTGCCATCTGCAACCACATGGATGGACCCAGAGGGTATCAGCCTGAGTGAAAGTAATCAGAGAAAGACAAATGCTACTTATATGTGGAATCTAAAAGGCAAAGAACAAACAAAACAGAAACAAACTCATACATACAGAGAATATATTGATGGTTGCCAGAAGGAAGAGGGTTGGGGCAATGGGTAAAAAAGGAGAAGGGATTAAGAAGTAAAAATTGGTAGTTAAAAAAGTCATAAGGATCTAAGTATAGCATAGGAAACACAGCCAATAGTATTGTAATAACTATGTATGGTGTCAGATGGGTATTAGATTCATTAGGATGATCACTCCGTAAATTATGTAAATATCTAATCACTATGTTGTACACCTGAGACTAATATGTCAATGGTAATTGAAATTTAAAAAAAAAACTACTTAAGAAAAACAAAGCAAGCAAACAAACAAATAAAAGAATGGAAAAAAAAGTTCTTTGGAAAATACAAAATCTCTTGGAATGATATTTAAGAGTCATTATTCCAGAGAGGGTATTGTTTTGTATTGAAAATAATAAAGTTAGTAGACAAAAATATATAAAATGATAGAAAGTTTGACAGTTTGAAATCAACCTCATGTTCAGGAAATCCAAAATTTGCCAAAAATATCCAACAAAATATTACAGACTTCAAGAGTTCAGGCCCCTCAATGCTTAATCAAGTAAACTGAAAAGCTCTGACACGTAGAAAAATCAGCAAACGTTCCATATCTAGCTAATGTTTTATATATATTTGTTTACTTTTAATGTTCTTATCTACTTTTTAAAAAAGATTTTATTTAGTTATTTTTTAGAGAAGGTAAGGGGAGGGAGAAAGAAAGGGAGTGAAACACCAATGTGTGGTTGCCTTTTGCACACCCCTTACCGGGGACCTGGCCCACAACCCAAGTATGTGCCCTGACTGGGAATCGAACTGGCAACCCTTAGGTTTGCAGACTGGCACTCAATTCACTGAGCCATGCCTATGATAAGAACATAGGCTAATGTTCTTATCTATTTTTAACATAGGATATTTTATTTGTGAGTCAGTGTTTGACATGAAGTTAAAGTGAATGTTACTTTTATTTTATTTTTAAATTAGAAATGTAGTCCTAAAATTACCGAGCAAATGCACTCTGTTTTCTTGCCCACTTCATGCTAAGGATCATGCTAACATGCTCTTCAGAATTCAGATGAGAAGAGGCTTCCGTCTCTCTGGTGTTCTGTTTCCAGGCTTATACTATGACACAGAGGAAAACACATCTTCCCAGCAGAAAAATGACGGAAGACAGTACACATATAAAAAACTAAGGGAGTTCATCATAACCCTTTGGTTTGCAGCCCACACTCAATCCACTGAGCTACACCAGCAAGGGCTCCTGGGCCATTTTTTATTTAGCCAAAACAAAATCACTCTGGTCTAGATCCTGTCCAGCCATGTGGCTGCCTCATTGGTCACCCAGTGTACTGGGTACCTGTTATTCTTCTAGAATAGCAGCTGCACAAAAAGGAGTGGGTGGGGCATTCTGTCTACCTTAGTAACCAAACAATGCCAAACCTTCAGTGTTCAGAGGCCCTGGGTTTTTGGAGGGTAATGAACAGGAAGAATTTTAAAAGTAACAGCAGCACAACTCATTTCATAAAATTCTCTCCTGAGAAAAAGTACCCAGGAAGGCACTCTGCACCCCCACCCCACTTCCTTCCCGAATTGTTCATTGTTTCTGGAATCTCTACAGCCCTAGACACACTTCTTTCACAGACACTATTCCACTCCCTTCCTGGCTCTGCTACCTGATTCTTTTCCCTCACATGTTCCACCCTGCCCAGCCTTTAAGCTATCTCTTCACGCATAGATACTTTGGCTTCAATGCCTCAATAAAATAATACAAAATTTCATTCAAGTTAAAAATGTCATCAGCTGGAGAACTGTGATTCCTGATACCCCAGTGATACTGAAACCCTCTGAGTCACAGGAAGCCTGACACTAGTAAGGAAACAAGCCTTTGTTGTTTGTTTCTTTCACTTATAAAAAGTCCTACCTCTCTCTCATTTGTATCTTCCCTCTGACAAGAAGACTATGTTGAAGCCAAATGTTTGCTTGTAAAGAATACGCTAGCTTCCTGTTAGCAGAATCTTGACCCTCTGAGGGCTACCAGCAGTAGCAGACATAGTTCACCTTCCTCACCCCAGGTTTCTCGAGGGCGGGAGGTGGCAGGAATGCAAATTTTGACGTCTGTGAGTTAGGTTGTTTTTGGATTTTTAAGACCAACTTACATGAGTCAAGGGGAATCAATGTCATATGACAAGTTCATTTCATGTCTATTCCCTAACCCTTCTAATAGTAACAATAATATCATCAAACATTTAATGAAAATGCATGATGTTCCAGACACCATTCTAAGCCCATTTAATGTCATCAGAAAGCCTTACTCTGTGATAATGAGTGCTTTACACTAATTGATTCTGATTTCATTAGTATCAAGAATGAATTTGTCAAATTCTCCATTCATGCCCAGCATACCATAAGAAAAATCATGTTTCCTTAGTCACCAAATAACAATATATAAAGAAGACAAAAAGTCAATATTAAAATCAGATGTTTAAAAACTTCTAACATTTATTAGACTATTACTAACTGCCCAGCTTTTGTATATACATTACCTCACTTAATCCTCATGACAACCGCAGAAGTAGACGTCAGGGCAGCCTATAAAATCATGACACCATTGTTCTTTCTAGTAACTGTACTTGCTTCTCCAAAACACACACGCACACACACACAGATTACACTTTACCGAGAGTCCATGTCACATTATTATCCTATTAACATCATTAACAATTTCCTCCTCAGTAGTCAACAAAAGAAGAATCTCTTGCCTTAGAGTAGTAATAAAATTACCAAGCTATTATGATGATGCAGTAACCAAAAATGAGTTCAGAACAGATCATTTTTTTAATGGAACTGACAACGCCACAATTAAGAGGACATGGTTTCTGACATGACAAATGAAGAACTTTCTAATAAGAAAATTTACCTTACTGTGTTAAGAATAAGATCATGATTTCCCTGGGATGGGACAATGCCATTGTCTTCTTTTGAGAAGGCTACCCTGACAGGATTATTGTGTTATGGTCCAAAATGAAGTCAAAGCTAATGTGTGACCTATGAGGTCTGTCCAGAAGGTATCTAGCCATGTAATATGAAAAATAGAGACATTTATTGAAGAAGATAAAAGACACAAGAAACATTGTACATAGCACAATGCCGCTTCAGTCCTTTTCAAAGTAGTCACCTTGGGACCTCACATAGTTCTCCCAATCGCCATCAGCTACCCCATCATAATTTCCTGAATCTCACTGACTGTCTGAAACTTCTTTCCTTTCAAAGATGATTTTAGTTTTGGGAAAAAGCAGAAGTCACAGGGCACCAAATCTGGGTTGTAAGGGGACTGAGTCACCTTGTTGATTTAATGTTGCACCAAAAAACTCTGCACAAGATGTGATGCATGAGCAGGCATGTTGTCATGATGAAGCTTCCTATCACCAGTTACCCATAGTTTCAGCCTTCTGAATCATCCAAATAGTTTGTGAGGAGGAATGTTCAAGCTTAGTGGCAAAATTTAATGCAGATTTGTTGCTCTACTCACTCAGTCACTTGGAGTGTGACAGCCACACAGTACACATGCTCACTCAAGTGCATCTACTGCTAGTACAGTGAAGTCATCATTGTTCACACGCACTCATTCCAGCTCAATCTCCTTGCCTGCCAGGTTACGTCAATGTTGTGCAAACCATTCTTTTTATATGAACAATGACTGGACTTTTTTCAGAGAGCCCTAATATATTCTCCCACCCATTACTGTTTCTATAATAAGTACAGAGTGTGGGCTAGGAGAGCTAGCATAAGACAAAGTGTTCCATCCATCTTCTACCTTAATATTCAAATCTTTGGCTCAACAGCAGCACACTTGCCTCTTTTCCTAGTCCCATAATAATCACCGGACATTTTCCACCGATGTCCAAAAAAACCCACTTTCCTACATCTATACACTTCCCAGTTTGAGCCCTTTCCCAAATTTCGAATCTGATGTTTTCTCACACAAAGCCCCTAAGTAAGACCTTTCTCTCTTACATACAACGCCCCCGCCCCCCACAGAATGAATGGCTGTCTGTGCTATTCTCCTTTGCCCTCAGTTTTCTGTGTCTCCCAGAGGACACAGTGGTGCATGGTTCCCCTCCCATCAGGATCTAACCATGAGGAGCTCCTAGCCATTGACAATGTTGTTCTACCTCATGTTCACTTCCTACAGTGTTTGTGTAGTCCCCTAATCCTAGAAATGGACATAACATTCTCTTTCTCTGTGCTGCATTAATTTCCACCTCACTCTATCCATTTTGGATTCTCTGCCATCCCTGACATGCTCCAGTGTCCTAGTAGATTGTTGCACTAGTTCTATCAAGCACTCTGCGAGGGTTGGGTGACACAAGTGGGAGGGGCCACCAGTCCCATGGACCCTGAGTTAGACCCAATCTTCAGAATGTGTTGAAGAGACTGTCATGTGAAACAGAATCAAAAGACTTGCTGGGGCTCCTGTAGATTACATCTATTGCTTTTCCCCTATCTCTGCGACCTGTCATTCTGTCATAGGAGGAAATTGAATTGGCCCACACAATTTTCTCTTTACAATACCATGCTGGTTGCTACCCAGTTCCTCAGACTTCACTGAGAGATGAAAAATTGATTTCCAGATGCCGTGTTTTGGTGTCTTCCTAGGCACTGAAGGTGACTGCTGATAGGATGCAGGTAGAATTCACTTGATCCAGTGGCTGTTTCTCTGAGAACTCATGCAAATTGAATTTTATACAAACTAGATTTTACTTCCTGGTTGCTCTTCTTAGATAGCTGATTTCAGACAGAGCCTTAATGATCTGTAACTCTTAATGTTTGAGTTGTAATGTTATCCTCCTTAAATCCTCAAGCACTTAGGCCCTTTGTTAATGGGATATAAAAACATAAATAAATCCATTGGGTGAGCTAAAACAAATAAAAAATATTAACAGGTATTATGCTGCCAACCATTTCTTTTAGTTTACGTAATGAAGACACTGCCTCTTCTAATATTAATAACTATCCTTTATTGAACATATTATAAACCAAATGTCTTACTAAGTGCTTTATGTGCATTTTTTTCATTTAATCTGTCTCACCACTTTTTAGACCAGAGCAATTAGCTCCATTTTCAGGTGATGCCATTGAAGCTCAAATAATATACAGCTTGACCAAATTTATCCAGACATAGGTGGTAAAGACAGGGTTGGAAACCTGCACGCATGGACATAGGTTATTATTTCCCCTCTGAACACACAATGTAACCTACCACACAAACTCCTTTTTATCAGAATACTCTCTGAACAGCACGCCTTGGGGATCTAGCCAAACCAGCACATGAGGAGTGGCCACATTGTCCCCAACCCCAAGGTATCTATAATACTTCCTTGAATGAATGCACCACACTTGACCATTCCTCTAATGACAGATACTGTGTTTCCCCAATCTTTTGCTCTTAAAAGTAAAAGATGACTTAAACTTTCACATATCCTTTCACATAATGTGAAGAATAAATTCCAAGCGTGGAACTTCTCAAAATGGTATATGCATTTGAAATTTTATAATTTGTGTAGTGATTTCTAAATCAATTTCTATAGGAGTTCTATAGATTTATGCTCCCCTTGCCATTGTGTGAGGAAGTCCTTTCTCTTGTGGTCTGACCAACAATGTATAACATCACATTTTGACTGGTAGGAAAAATAAACAATACTATCTCAAGGTAGTTTTAATTTTCATTTCTTTTATTAAGAATGAGACTGAGAAATTTCCCTTTGTTTAAGATTTTTTATATTTCTTTGTTAGTGGCTATTTGTTTATATTCTTTATCAGTTTTTCTATTGGGTTGAAGAGTTTTCCTGCATGATTTCCAGATATATTTTTTATATGAGGGAGATTAAAGCTTTGTCTGTTAGATGAGTTGGAGATTCTCCCAATTTATTATTATTTTTTTGGTATTTTCTCTCATGGAGAAGATTGTTGTTTTCATATGGTTATAATTAACTTTTTCATTAATGATTAATGCAAATTAATCATTAATTTCAAGACATATTTTTTAAAAACTTCCTACTCTAAGGTTATAAAGGAATTTCCCCATATTTCCTTGTAGGACTTTGGTGATTTTATAGTAATTTATACTGGTATGTGGCTTGAGATATCACTCCAACTCTGATTTTATGTGTTTGTTTTAAACTGCTACCCTCTTTATCAAATTATCTCCTCTTTCCTCATTGAGGTAATGCCTTTTTCATACACTGAATTTCATATACATTTGGATCTACTGTCTGTAATTTCCCATTCATTTCTTGAAATCTGCTCATCGAATTCATATGCCTGCAACACACTCAACTCCTTATTGCTACACACCTTCATTGATATTTTTGGTGTGCCTACATTTTAAAATTTGCTTATTTTTGTATATAAACTTTAAAGTAAAAATGTCTGATTTTACAAACTTGCTATTTTTAATGATATCATGTTACATATATAAATTGACTTAGTGACAGTTGCCATCTTTATATTATTTTACTATGCTACCCAAGCATGATGGATTGTTCTTCCATAAGTTTCAGACTTTCTTTGTGATTTTCAGCAGTGATGGAAAGTTTCTTTATAGGGGTTCTACAAAATAAAGTGTTTATCTTGGCATATTTCCAATTTTTTGTGTGGCGCTATTTTAAGTTCATGTTTTTTTACCATTGTGTCTTCTAACCAGCTATATCATGGAAGTTACTGATTTTCTAAAACTAATTTTGTATACCATTTCACTGAATTTTGCTTGTAGTAGTTGTTCATGAATCAGGTTTTGAGCCATGATTAATACATTTTATCACACTGCAAAACTGTCCATGTATTTTTATATTAAATGGTGTGTATCTTTTAAATCAAGAGCAATGTTGAATTTTGAGCAATTTCCATTTCAGTATCTGTGGAGATATGTATTTTTTACTTTTATATAAGTATGATGACATATCAAATCACTCCTCTGTATCGTTCCAATAAATCTCACCTCATCGAAAAGTACCAATATGGTAATAGGCGCTCCCTCTGTTTAGTCATGTTTTATGTAAGATTGCGGCCAACAAGAGCTGCAGGTTGGCATGTGAAGGCGGGATCTCACCTGCACCGCATGTATCTTTGCTGGCGCCTCTGAGACCTGCTCCACTCAGTCCTCCTGATACTCCTCACAGCTTCCTTCTCTCTCCCTCAGGCAGCTCGGGCTCCACCTCAGTTTACACCTTCCTCACACATATTATAAAGTCTGTGGCATTCAGAAAATGCCAAGGAAAAATGGGTTAACTTTTTCTCTTTATTCTTCTTATGTTTCAGTGATTTCCAAGAGAGGAAGAAAAAGACTGTCATACTCAGCTACCTTCAAAACAAATGTCCTCGAGGTTTACTTTCTACATCTAGAACAAATATGTTTTTTTAATGTCCCATAGTAAGTTATACGTGAAATCATTGTCGTTATTCATAAATTCGTTTAATCCCTTCTATTCTAGAATGCCCTTAGTTACAATCTGTAGGTAGCTGCAACCAAAACAATCAGCATTATTCAAATCGAGCAATTTTCTAAACAGATTTTAAAAAGTATGTTTATGACTATACATGCTGAGTTATACAGTAATGCCTGTAAATGTTTTCATTATAAAATATTTAAACAATAGAAAACGAAAAATAAAAAGTGAAATTGCCCTTCTTATCTTATCTGCCATATTTACTCTCCTCCCCAGAGCCAATACTCTTAACAATATGTTGCATATTTTATGAGACTCCATTCTTCTGTGCGTCTTTACATTTGTATCATATATGTTTTAACAGATATGGGACCAGATGAATACTGTTTTGCATGCAGTATTGTATGCCCCTGTATACCTGTGGCATAGAGGCCTTGAAATGGGATTTGGAGGGCAAAAGACATACACAGCTAAAAACTGTCACAGATACTGTCGATTGCTACCCAGAACAGCCATGATAATTAAACTTCCTGTCATAAAAATAGTCATTTTCCCATTGTTGACATAATTGGATATCCTAAGTTTGTTTATTCTATGTTATTTTATTGTAATTTGTATTTCCCCTTATTATTGAATGTGAATGCATTTTTTCAAATCTGTTGACCATTTATATTTCTTCGCTAGATAGCCTTCTACATCTTTTGTCCATTTTTCAGGTTTTTAGAGATTTGTAGGAACTTTATAAATACACTGGAGATTAATCATTTATCTATTACACATATCATGAATAATTCTTCCCAGTCCATCACT
>PVKM010011347.1:0-33389 GCA_004027735.1 Carollia perspicillata
CCTCTCCCTGTCTATTTTCTCCCCACCATCTATGCTACTTATTCTCTATACCTTCTCCCCACCCTCTCCTCCCACTCCCTTGTTGCTAACCTTCCATGTAACCTCCATTCTGTGGCTCTGCTCCTGTTTTAGGTGACAGCTTAGTCTGCTTTTGTTTTAGATGTGGATGTGGATGAGGGGCGGAGCCATAGGTGTTCACCAGGGCGGGGCAGCCTAGTCGCCAAGTTGTGACGCTGTCTGTGGGGACAGGGTCAGAGAGGGAACAATGGCGCCTGTTCTATGCTCTCTAGGATTTGGGTTCCCTCTGCTGCCTCCCACATGCAAACGGGGCCCCCCTGGCGCTGGTTCCCAGGTGGGAGGGCCTATGCACGCTCCAGGACCTTGCAGGTCCCCCCAACAACCTCTCCTGTGAGTCTGGGGGCCTCTTTCGTCACCCTTTCAACCAGAATTTTTAGGCTTTATTTCCTGTTGCTGGGGCCCTGGGCTGTGCGGTTGGTCACACTGCCAGCTCTTACCTAGTTTACCTGCGGGCAAATGTGTGTCTGAGGTCAGCCAACTTCCCTGCGTGCCCTGTGTGCTCTGCTCGTCTCCTCCCTAAGTCTGGGGTCTGCAAGCTCCACACCACCTATGCTCCCCGGTGCTCCTGAACCTGGCAGCCACCATGTTTTCCTGCTGCGTTACCTCTCCGCCAGCTGCCAATTCTGCCCCTCTTACTGGTCTGGTTGAATGGTTGTTGGACTTCCGTAGTTCAATTTTCTGTGTTCTGGTTGTGTTATTGTTTTTAAATATTTGTTGTCCTTAATCTTGGTTGTGAGAGGAGGTACAGTGTTTCCACCTATGCCTCCATCTTGGCCGGCCCTTTCTTCTTTTTAATTTTACTTCTGTCAGTGCATCTTCTCTCCTACTGTTATTTGTGACCTTCCAGGGACCCTTATAGATGTTGTGTTTTCTTACCTCAGAGATGTGCGGAAGATTCTGGAACTAAATAAAATTTAATTCTTTGTGATTCATAGCTGACTTAGGTCTCCATGTAAAATTCTACTATTGAGGTGAGTCCAGTTCTGGCACTACTAAATATTTTAACCAGGGCCTACATTATGGAAAATAGCAAATTTATTGAGTTATAGCCTAACAAATGTCTGACCACTCATATTTCTGAGCATGTGGATATTTCTAGTACCTGTTAGTCAGTAGCCATTCTATTCTTTGGACAGCAGAAATGTGAACAGAAGTAAAACTGATTTAGCCAATTCCCCGTCCCCCTCCCTTTTTCCAAGTGATTTGAGAGAGAGAGAGAGAGAGAGATGGGGTAACATGATTTGTTGTTCCACTTATTTATGCCTTCATTGATTGTTTCTTGTATGTGCCCTGACTGGGGATCAAACCTACAAACTGGAGTATTGGAATAATGCTCCAACTAACAGAGCTACCCAGCCAGGGCTCCTCCCTTTTTTTGATGGAAACGTACTACCACACAGTGGACCAGTTCTTTCTTAGGCTGGTGACATTATGAAATCCCTGTTGAAATGCAGGCTGAACTGGTGGAAATCAGATTCCCATACCCTCTCATAAGCTATTTTGCGAGGTACGTTTCCTAGATTTTAAAATCATGACTTCCCAGGGCTTGATGGGAAAATAAGGAGCTTTGGACCTATCACCAGAAACAATTAATTATCCAGATCTCTTTCCTCTTTCCTGCTAGTCTTTCAGATTCAAATAAGGAGTTTCATGAGTCTGCAGGCCAGTGGCTGGGTAGGTTGGGCTGAATACAAAACAGTATTGATGCAGTTCTCAACACAGCCTTTTTATGTTTCAGCTAGACTAATAGGTAGCTCAGACCTCTTAGCCCTGCTAATGTTTAATCAAATTCTGTTATTTAGTCATATAACATATATTCCTGCATATATTCTTCTGTCACATAAGACCAGTATTTTAAAACCTGAAAGTTGGGAGGGGAAAGGGTGAGTCTATGAGCCTCCTGTCATCTTTTCTCAAAATTGCTTACAATCACTCTACTTTTTTCCCTTCCTCCAAACATCTGATCATTGGATAGACAATAATTTACCAGGTCTCTTTGGTAGTTAACCAAGCCAGTAAAGCAGCCTAGACTCGGGGTAGGGAGATTTTGAGGCATTTAGATCATTGATTCTCAAACATGTTAACTTAATGGCATAAAGGACACCGCAATACACTTAATATACCCCCATCTATTCTACTTCTGGTGGGAAGAGAACCTGATGATAACAAAGAATTACAGAGGAACAAAGTAGAAATCTAAAATGGCAGCATCATAAAGTTAATGCATGAACAAAGTTATCAAAAACAGAAAACAACATTTCACATGTGAAATAATACATACCAGAAGGGCTGTATTTGAAACTCAAGACACTATGAAGTCCTAAAAGAAAAGCATCCTTTTTGAAAATTGTGGAAATTCCAACAATCTATGTTGTCACATGTGCAGCAGGAAATTTGCATTGTTGCCAAACTTTCTGTGGCAGCCAAAATTTTCAATAATTGACAGTACTACACTTTTTTGGGGGGTTGTGAATATAAAATTTTAATCACTCTTAATAATTAACGAAGGAAGCTATTAAGTACTTAGTCATATGTAAAAATGAAGACCCGTGGTCTTGCATGGCATTTGCTCTAAGAGTTGAAGAAAGAACTTCAATATTTTGATCTTTTCATGGTTCATTAGGAAAACTAGTGGGCAAGAACTATACTTGGAAACATACTGGCTTAAATGACAATGAAAGCCTTATTTCTGAGCCTTTTCTGATCATGTGTTCTTGAACCTTTAACTTACCTCCATGTCGAGTAACAATCTGATTTCTACATTAAAATGATCACTCTACTAACAGAAGTATAAGAAATAGCTAAAAATTTTCCAGGGAGTAGTTGGCAATAAGTTCAAAGTCTTAAAAATATGCATCCCTTTTGGCCAGGCAATTCCACTCCTACAGAAATTATTATGAATAGGAACAAAGATACATGTACAAAGATATTTATTACAGTGTATTTAAAAATATTTGATGAAAAATGACTGAGCACCCTGGCCAGGTAGCTCAGTTGGTTAGAGTGTCATCCCAATACATCAAGGTTATGGGTTTAATCCCCAATTAAGGCACATACAAGAATCAACCAATGAATGCATAAATAAATGGAACAGTGAACCAATGTTTCTCTCTCTCTCTGTCTCTCTCTTCCTCTCTCTCTCCAAAAATCAATACATTAAAAAAATAAAGAGAAGAAAATGGCTGGGAGTATATATTATACTGTGTTAATAGTGATTGTCGTTTTATAGTAATGTGGACTTTTCTCAAAACACATTACCTCTGGACTAAGCAGAAACATATTAAAATATACTTGAAACAAAAAGCTCATTTTTGCAGCAGTGGTTAGAAGGCTATGAATGAGGGATATTGGACGAGAGGTTATTGCAGTGGTTCAGGCAAAACACAATGAAAGTAGGAACCAAGGATATGGCAATGTGAATAGAGGAGAAAAAACTGACTGAAGACATATTCAGTATTCCAATGAGAACTATAAGAATACTGCACTTTCAAGTCAATGATGAAATTGATCTTTTAAAAGAACCAACATGATTCATTCATATCTCTGTTAAGGAAACTCAGGCACTCTTCCTCTCAGCATGCCCTTGCCTTTTTCCTCTTCTTTCCCCCAAAGGGCTGTTTCCTTTGCCTTTCTCTCTCCTAAGCTCCAAGGGCCATTCTTTTGCTTTGTCCTGAGCCTGCGCAGCCCAGTTGGCTCATTTGTACTACCTTTGTAATTTTCTAAATAAACTTTCTCTTATTTTCTGGCTTGTTCAGTGAAGTTAATGTAGGTCCAGCTGACCAAGACAGAGAAAGTAACAGGAGGACAGGGTTGTGGAGGAAGAGAATGAATTCAGTTTTGGACATGTGGCATTTGAGGGGTTTGTGGGGGTGTGCTAAGCTGTGGCACATGAGTCTGAAGTTCAGTTGTGATCACCAGATACAGAATTAGAGATCATCAGTGTATGAGCAGTTGTTAGAACTGGATGGTTTTTAAGGTTCTCCTACACAGTGAAGTGAGAAAAAGACTGAGCAGGGCCCCTTTGGAAACACAGCAATTCAGGGCAGGGCAAGGAAGAGGAATTCACTGAGAAGGTTGAGGGGTGGTGAGTTAGGCCAGCCTAAAATAGGCTAATCCAGGTTCAAAGCCTGGCAAGAATGACTACTTGGATAAGTTCAAGGTTGCTTTCTTTTTAGCTTACTTCCAAATCTGCAAGCAAGCATAGCAACAGGCACTGGAAATGTGAATTAAAGTGAGTAATAGATGCTGGGGTTTCTTCTGCCCGTTGTGGTCATGTGACCAAAATTCAAGGGTCAGAACAGTCCCTCTCAAGTCTGATCTGCCACTTGTTGCTCTTCAGTCTGGGGAAGGTCCTGGCAGCCTCAAGGGTCTAGGTACTACCATTTAAGCAATTTCTTGCTATTCTTATAGGCATGCCCCATGTTTTCTCTCCTTATGGCCTCTTTACCTGCACCAGGATCAGCCATACCAAAAGTGGCTAGAGAGATTCAGAAGGAAAGGAAGTTAAGAGAGGAGAGAATTTCAAGGAAGGAATTGTCAACAATATCAGATGCTGATAATATATCTGATGGAAAGTTCCCACTACATTTGGCAATTTACAGGCTATTGCAACCACACACTTAAGGAAGCACCAAGCTCAGATTCCCAACAAAGTTATTTTCATTCTCATGAAGTATAAAAAAATTATTTATTTTAGCTATGGTATGTTGGGAACTGCTCTGCCTGGTTTCAGCAGTTGTAGCCACCCCCCATGGCTAAGGCTGAGTGAGTGACCTTGAGACCATAAGGCACTAAGGAGACAAAGCTTATCTCCCTGTCAGGAGTGCTGCTTCTGCTTCATCCATCTCTGGCCCCCAATGCTTGGTTGGTTAGTCAATGACGGGTAAGACCCCTCAGAGGGGGGGGCAACCTAAGCCAGACCTGGTCACTTGGGAGGCCCTCAAGGAAGGACTCGGGGGACTACAGCAAAGAGGGGGTGATGGACCCTTGCTCCCCGGATATTCTGACATAGCCTGAGTCCTCATTCTGTCTGCAACAAGTCTCCTAATCTCTTGGCTGCCTTACTTCCTCTGCCTGACTTAAGCCTGAGACAATGCTGGTGGTGGGTACCACCCTGTGCTGGAAAGGGCAGGTTCCCTAGGGCAATCAGGCCTAAGAAAGAATATGTAAAATCTTGTGAAACCTGCTTTGTTTAGAATGCTCTCAATGAAACGATAGGGGTCCAAGAGAGAAGTGAGTTTGTTCCTCAAAGTTTTATGGCTCTTTAGCTATCTGACCCCGACTCAAAGTAGGCCCTCAGAGTTCCTTGCTATCTATTGTTTGACCCTTAGTGCCTGACAATGATTAATGAGCTTTACCTGTATCCCTGTATGTTGTGAGCCCAATAAAAGCTCATTGAGGAAGAGGCTCTTGGCCCTTTTCCTTTGAGAGATTAGCCACCTTTCCTCCCCAAGCAGATTATGTCTTGGTAGCATTATTTTCATCCATGATGGCCGAGGGGGCTCTGCGGGTGGAGTCTCCCCACAATGGTATTTTTTAATGACAGACTGGTATTTATTTATTTTAGCTATGGTATTTTTTTAAGACATCCCACCCTGCCACATTCCTTCATTTATGGTGATTTTTTTCTTTATGGCCCTATTGTCTCTTCTAACAGTCTGGCCTTGTAAAAGGAACTTGCTTGCCTGTCACAAAAGTTTGCAGTATATCCCAGTTGTAATATGTATTCAACATCTCTTCCATAGGGTTTTTGTGTCCCATACGCATCAAGGAATGTGTCTGGGTACCAATTCCAGTATCACCAAACTGTTCCAATGCATAAGAAGACTGTTGGATATTGGTTTTCCCCGAGTTGGACTTCTAGATGACTCGAGTCTGTTTGGGTCACTTCTGACTCATGTAAATGGCAAAATTAAAAAAAAAATGAATGGGGAAAGTGTGTGTGTCTAGGACAGAATTACAATTACTAGGTTTTATAAACAAGGTGTATGTCTGAGCCAACAATACTTAGACTCTTTTGGGAGGGATGGTGTAGCTCTAACCTTATGTCTGTTAGGCCAGCTTCACTGGGGCCCCAAACTGAAACAACACACATATCCATGTTTTTTTTTTACATCTGTCATTGTTTATTATTTGGTTTTCCATCTGCCCTGCTCTGAAGCAGGAGCGGGGAGAGAAGACAGGAAAACTGTGAGCTCTTTAGAGGAATAGTGCCAGATATTAAATCTATAAGCAAAATAGATTGAACCAAAAAGAATGAGAGACAAGGGGAGCATGAAAGCATATCACACTGGGAAAATAACACCTGAAAGTGTTGACTGAATGTTCCCTGTGTATTTATGATTGGCCATTTAAGTCCTATCAGCACTGTTTGGTTCCTGAACTGCTTGTGCCTTGGTGCCCTGTTGAGTGCTTTGTCATTGTTTCTTCATATGGAGCCCTTAGATTCATTTATATAACACAAACCGAGGACCCATGGTGAGATTGTACCTTCCTCTGGTGATAATGATCCTGTCACACCAGGTTGCTCTTTCATTGGAGAGAGTTAGGCTGATTGAGTTTGAGCTGGAGTGAAATAAGGATTTTACTGGAGGTCCCTCAGTCTTCCTGCATAATGCTGCAGAGGGAGCTTAAAACTGGGAGTTATCTGAATGTCCTTCCTTCTTGGGGTTAGTCTGTAGTGGAAGTTACAAATGGGCAGCCCCTGGGTCAGATGTATTTATTCGGTCTAGCCAGGGTTAGGAATTAGTTGCCAACATTGTTTCTCTTTAAGACTGTTAGATCTGGAACATTGGACCTACAGTCCCTCCTGGAAACGATTGGCTGATCCTGAATGGATCACATAAAGGCACTTGAGTTTGTGTCCCGTGCTCTATAGGAAGGAAGTATAGGGGAAGAAAAATTGTTTTTCCTCTACCCTCCTAGATTCACTGGGTGGGCCCTCAAATCAAACTGATAATAGATTAACAAGAGCAAAGTACGACAGTTTTAATTACATAGATACACATGGGAGTTTCACAAAGAAATGAGACTCAAGGAAGGGGCTAGATGCTTGAAGTTTACAAACCATCTTGTGCTAGACAAGGGAAGGGGTGTTTGGGGCCTCTGGGTGGGGGAAGCGAGTTATGGGAAGGTATAAGGGATGGAAATATATGGTGAGGACAGGTTGCCTGGTTATACAAGTCAGAGTCTCTCAGGTGATGAAAGTTGTCTCTCCTCCTGATTCAGAGAAACATTTATAAATGAAAAATTCCTTAGTAAGTATAAATTTCCTTTATAAAAGGGGAAATTTATACTCTATTTTTAGGTAGTTAAGGGTAGGTAAAGAACTTTTCTTGCCTCTGCTGATTCTCAATTGACTTTAGCCCAAAATGATCCACATGCAAAAGAGGCATATTTTGGGTTGACATATTCATTTCCTTCTTTCAGAAGGAAATTAGCATGTATTCTCTGCAGACACCACTGTATCTTGTAGTTTGCACATATGATTTAATTTGATTTTCTAAGCAACCCAGTAAGATTTGAGCTCCAGTGCTATAGGAACCATCCAGGTAAACTGGTTTTTCATTATTTGTAAACATCCCTTGCAGAATTCACCTCCAGCCTTTGTCTGAACTGTTTCTTTTGCTTAGAATATAGCCCTCCCATTTCCTATATTTTCACATTCTACCCAGCTCTCTCTCTATCTCCCCTTCCCCCTTTCTTCCTTTATAACTAAAAAAAAATAAACTCCCTCACACCAAAAGTCTTGAAAAGCATTGAATTACTTTCATTCCTGAGCACTGTGCTCTGTGGGAAGTGATTGGAATGCCAATCTGCTGGAAGTTAAGGAAGGAAGACCTGGAAGGAGTGCCCACTATAAAAGAGAACGTAAAGTGAGACTCTCCCAGTCTTCTGTTTCCCCTGTGCTTTTCCCCAGAGACATCTACAGTTACCAGTTTCTTTTCTCCCTTTTTTTGAGGCCCAAGTGAAGTCCCATAGCTGCATATTAGAGTTACTTGCAGAGCATTTAAAAATCCTGATGGTCAGGCTGCACCTCAGACCATTTAAATCAGAATAGCTGGGGGTGGGATCCCGGCATCAATATTTTGGGAAGTTCTCTACATGATCCACAGCAGGGACCGAGAACTGGTGTGAAGTCTTCCTGATCAGCAGGCATTGAGCTCTCCCATGGCCCTTTCGTCTCTACCCCAGTCTGGCCTGTGATCTCATCTTACTAAAAGCAGGAGCCTGTAGCTTGCCTGGTGGTGCTCAAGGAAGAGAACTTCTCTAGTTCTGAAAGGCAGTCTGTGTATCCTTACCCTTTCTCTTCCCAGATATGGAAAGCATTGGTTCTCGTTGGAACACAGATAGCTGGGACGCACCCGAAGTGAACCAGTAGGTCTGGGGTGGGGACTGTTGAGGTAAGAAATGTTCAAATTGAAATAATTTTTATGAGTTTATTTGTGTAAACAATAACATATGCCAGGGAGCAAGATCTCAAATGCTCCAGAGAATAGGTTATATGGCTTTTTATATGCATTTAAAATTAAGGAGGGATTACATGGAGGTGAGAGAAAGCAAGGTGGGGATTGTGTTACAAGATTATGTGCTTTCTTGAGGGTGGTTATTTCAAAGGTGTGTTAACCTAGATGCAGAGATGCAATTGACAGAGCTTGCTTAAGGCAAAGATAAATCTTTTACTAAACAGTTATTTGCCCAGGGTGTGACTATCCACCATGACCTGTCCAAGTACAAATTTACGATAAGATCACCCTGTGAGGTTCCTTTCTATAGAGCCCATTTTTCCATCCACAGGCCCAAGAATCTGCATTTCTAACAAATTCCCAGGTGATGCTGACACTGTTGACCCATGAAACACACCTTGAGAATCACTGACCAAGAGGACCTGGGCTAAGGAAGAGAGCTCAGATGGGCTTGATATGGCCCCTTTGGAGTGAAGAAAACTTAAGAGACTGGACACTTAATAAAGGCTAGCTGGAAACATTACTTCCCATTGAGGTTACCAATTGGCCCAAACCCCCAAACCAGTCCATAGATGTGTTTTCCAATAAAAAAAACTAGTTAATATTTACAAGTCAGGGACTTACACACATTTACATATTTACACTCACAGACGAATATTTTAATTTTTAAAGAACAGTAGGTTGGCAGCAAGGGGCCCAATTTTCTACATGGCAACATTGAACATTAACTAACAAGGAGTAACTACCCTGCTATCCCAAGTGAACCCACTCCCCAGCCAAACTTCCCAATGAACAGCAATATGAATGAGCTCAGTCAAAAACCAGCAAAAAGAGGACTTTCGGCCAAGATGGAGGCATAGGTGGAAATACTGTGCCTCCTCACACAACCAAAATTAAGGACAACAAACAATAACACAACCAGAATAGACAGAAAATTGAACTGTACGGAAGTCTGACAACCATTCATCCAGACCGGTAAGAGGGGCAGAGTCAGTGCCTGGCAGAGAGGGGTTGCGAATGGAAAAAGTGGTGGCTGGCAGACCCAGGCGCGCAGGTGGTGCGGGGCTAGCAGTCCCTGGGCGCGGGGAGGAAATGAGCAGACCCAGTGAGGTGTGCAAGGCCGCTGGCTGACCATGGTCACAATTTCGCGTACAGATAAACCAGGTGAAAACAGGCAGCGAGACAGACCGTGCAACCCAGGGCCCCAGCAACAGGAAATAAAGCCTAAATGAGCCGATTGAAAACACTTGTGGGGGCTGAGATGCCGGGAGAGACTCCCAGCCTCACAGGAGAGTTTGTTGGAGAGACCCACAGGGTCCTAGAACATACATAAGCCCACTCACCTGGGAACCAGCACCAGAAGGGCCCAATTTGCTTGTGGGAAGCAGCAGAAGGGACTGAAATCCAAGACAAAGCAGAACAAGCGCCATTGTTCCCTCTCTGACCCCGCCCCCACAGACAGCATCACAACTCAGCAACTGGGTTGCCCCGCCCTGGTGAACACCTAAGGCTCCACCCCTCATACGTAACAGGTATGACCTGTCTAAACAATTATGGCTCAAACAGAAGAGCAGATCAAAGCCCCAGAGCCAATACTTTTACGAAAGCAAGAGATAGCCAACCTATCAGATGCACAGTTCAAAGCACTGGTGATCAGGATGCTCACAGAATTGGTGGATTTTGGTCTCAAATTAGATGAACAAATGAAGGCTACACTAAGTGAAATGAAGGAAAATGCACAGGGAACCAATAGTGACGGGAAGAAAACCGGGACTCAAATCAATGGAGTGGACCAGAAGGAAGAAACAAACAACCAAGCAGAAAAGAATGAAGACACAAGAATTCAAAAAATAAGGAGAGGCTTAGGAACCTCCAGGACATCTTTAAACGTTCCAACATCCGAATTATAGGGGTACCAGAAGGGGAAGAGGAAGAGTGACAAGTGGAAAAGTTATTTGAACAAATAATAGAGGAGAACTTCCCCAATCTGGCAAAGGAAATAGACTTCTAGGAAGTCCAGGAAGCTCAGAGAGTCCCAAAGAAGGTGGACCCAAGGAGGAACACACCAAGGCACATCATAATTCCATTACCCAAAATGAAAGATAAGGAGAGAATCTTAAAAGCAGCAAGAAAAGAAGGAGACAGTTACCTACAAAGGAGTTCCCATCAGAAGACTGTCAGCTGATTTCTCAAGGGAGACCTTACAGGCAAGAAGGGGCTGGAAAGAACCATTCCAAGTCATGAAAGGCAAGGACCTATATCCAAGACTGCTCTATCCAGCAAAACTTTCATTCAGAATGGAAGGGCAGATAAAGTACTTCTCAGATAAGGTAAAATTAAAGGAGTTCATCATCACTAAGCCCTTATTGTATAAAATGTTAAAGGGACTTATCTAAGAAAAAGAAGTTAAAAAATATGAACAGTGAAAGGACAGCAAACTCACAGTTATTAACATCCACACCGAAAACAAAAGCAAACTAAGCGGACAGCTAGAACAGGAGTGGAGCCACAGAAATGGAGATCACATGGAAGGTTAACAACAGGGGAGTGGGAGGAGGAGAGGGGGAGAGAAGAAACAGAATAAGCAGCATAGATGGCGGGGAGAAAATAGGCGGGGAGAGCAAGGTAGTGTGGGAAATGTAGAAGCTAAAGAACTTAGCTAAAGAAGCTAAATGTAGAAACTAAAGACACATGGACATGAACTAAAGGGGGGGAATGTGGGTGGGAGGGGGTGTGCAGGGTAGAGGGGAATGAAGGGGGGAATGGGACAATTGTAATGGCATAATCAATAAAATATATTATACAAAAAACAGCAGAAAGATTGCTCAGCCAACCTATAAAACAATGAAAAGTAATAAATATACTGTTTGTGGTTTGAGCCACTAAGTTGTAGGGTGATTTGTTATGCAGCAATAGCTAACTGATAAAATAATTGGCAGAGCTCCCACAGCCCTTCTTTGCTAAATTGTGTAACCTCTCTGACTCCTGTAGGTAAGTGAAAGTCTAGCCTGGGCCTTGCCCTGAGGAACATTCAATAAACTTGAAAATCTTTTCCATATCCATTATCCCAAAAACCTTACATGGTCAGTTAGCATTAAATCTCCATTTTGTAGAAGAGTAAAGTGAGGACTAACAAGCTAAGGGACACACCTAGCACCACGTAGCCAGCGACGAGGATGAGGACCCATCACTCTTCACTTTTACTTCAGTGTTTCCCTCCCTCCCCTCTGGGCAGTTGACTGTTAGTCTCTCTAGGCTAATAGACTTGATAGCCACTACAAAGCCAGACTCTCTAAGTTAACCTTTTCAAGAAGGGGAACACTTTATCTAGTATTTATTGACTGAGAATATTCTCTAAAAAGTACCTAATGTATTGACCAGTACACAGAAGGGGCTTAATGAGAAATAGTTACTCTTATTAATACGTACTCTGTTTCTACAGCATCCCTTGGTGCCCTTTTCCTGTTTTCCCTACTCTTTTTACCCCTGGCTGGAAAATTTCACCTCTCCCCTAAGATCTGGCATATTTTCTCTATCTCTATTACAGCGTGTAATCACACTGTATTATATATTACTTACATTACATGTATTATATATTTTAGTTCACAGGCCGGTGCTCAATCCACTGAGCCACACCAGTCAGGTCTATTTCCAATTTTTCTAGCGCAGGACCTGGCACATGATAGGTGCTGAATAAATGCTGATTGAATGTAATTGAAATTCAGTTGCACAGTTGCAAGATACATTAAATCATATTTTCATTTGAACTGAATAGTAATCATCCTATGAAACAAGTATTATTATGCCCATATTAGAAGTGAAGAAACAGTGGAGAGGGCCTAATACATGGTGACAGAAGATGGTTTAATTTTAGGTGGTGGGTACACAGTGCAATGTACAGATCTTGTATCATAGAAGTGTATATTTGAGACCTATGTGATCCTATTAACCAATGTTAACCCAATAAATTTAATTTTTTTTTTAAATGAAGAGACAGAAGCTCAGTAGCATGCTAAGAATCTCTTTCCAATTGGTGATACTCAGGTGATATTTGCCAGGTTTCTTATCAAATGATTGACTATTATTCTTTGCTTTCCTTTATAATTTCTGCAAATTTTTCATTTTAAGGGCAGAGCCTAAGCCTTATGTGGATTTTTATCCCTAGCATGAGGTGTGGCAGGTGTAGGCAGTAGTAATTGTTGATTTGAATTTAATGTTCACTTCTATATGTTAGAAGCTACATCTGTTACCACTCTAGGAAAATGTTTGAAAGAGCTGCTTAAAGTTGCTTATAATTAAGTCTACTTTCACTCTGGCTGAACATTAACTGAGTATACTCTCACTCTGTTATCATGGATCGGATGCCTTGGAGAGAGAGAGAGACAGAGACAGAGGCAGAGACCGAGACAGAGAGACTGGTATCTTTGAGAAAAGAAGGACATGGGAAATTGCAGGGTAACTGGACCCTGTCTGAGAGAGAATTCTTTCTTTGTGTTAACACCAGAGAAACGCAGTGCTGTCACATGAGGAGCAGTTACACTCTTTGTGTATCAGGTAAGGCAGAAAAGAGAGAACTAAAGTTCAAGGAAAGGTGGAATTAGAAGGGGCCAAGTGATTGAAATCGACAAAGTGAAGGGGCCAAGAAATATGAGGAATGGAGAGGAAGGAAAGGCTGAGAGGGTGCTCTGTTGATAGCATTTAAAAGAGAGTAAGGAATGCAAAGTGACCTTCTGTGAAGGAGCCACACGATACCATCTGTATTCTTTTTCCTGTGAGACACTTTCTTAAAAAGGATTGTCATCATCAGACTCCAAGTGCCACTGCAGTATTTTGTTAGTGATATTGCCCTTAAAATATAGGCTATAATTTTATTCTCATAATTTGATTAATCTGTGATAACTTTCTGTTATTTTCTAAAACTAAAATATGCTAAGTCATCTTATCAAGAGAGATAATATGTCAAGAAGCTTGGAGATTTTTTCCCCTATCATGGTTGCTGATTTCAGCGGAGAATTACCCATATGCAAGAAGCATTTCCTGGTATTAGCAGTGGGTTTCATATTGTGCTTTGAGCTAATATGATTTTCTGGTCAAGAGCCATTTGTGTCTGAATAAAGATGACAGCTATGGTAACAATTTGTCATATTCTTGCAGCAAGTTCCTTTTGCTGATGAGTCTGTTATTATTAAAGAAGAATTTAGTTATAGGTAAATGACCCTTGCCTTCTGTCTTTAATTGAAACTCAGCCTGCCATAGTTAATATGTCTCATGACTCAATAAATCTTGGAAGAAAAACCAAATGTGCTATAAAAGCAAAGGAAAAAAATTAATTGGTTTCAGCACACATTTTTCTACACAAACAATTCCTTGCTTTCATTTATAAAGAGCTCTCTTGACATTCTTTTGTGTGTGTGTGTGTAAAATCTTCCACACTTTCTTACCAATATTTGTTTAGTTGTACATTGTTCTGTTTTGAAAAGGAGAGACCTTGGGTTTATTTGGGAGTGTGAGATCTATCATCACTCTCTGGGCATGGATTGTGGGCTTGATCTATATATTAGGAAAAGAAGTGCAAGATCTCACCAAAAAGATATTAACCACACTGTGTTACTTTAGCATTTCTATGTAGCATGGGCCCAGCATAAGACAAATTAAAACTGTATTAGTTCTCGTTGCATAACTAAGCACCCCACAACTTAATGGTGGTAAACAAAAACAGTTTCACTGAGGAAAGTTTTTTTTTCTTTTTCTTCTTTTCCTGAAAGAAAAATACTAGCCAAAAACAAAAACCAAATCAGGTCCTGGGACATGAAGTCTAAACCACTAGCAGCATGGCTAGGTGGGAAGACAAGCATGTCCAATGTCCTGGAGTTCCTGAGTGTTTTTATACATTATGTTTTGGGGAAGAAAGATGTAAGTTGTTTTAAAGAATTTACATTGGCTACAGATAATGGGGGTGGGAAAAAGTGAAGTGGGGGCAGTTCTATGATAGGAGCACCGTCTATAAGGAAAAAATATTTACTACTTTTGATTAGCTACAGGCAGCAGTCCTGAAAGTTTATACATATGCAGGATGCAGTGGCATCTAGTGACCCACCAAATAGGCACCTGGATGTTGATTCAGAGCTCCGCAGTGCGTTCAGGAATGTGAGCAATTTTGTTAGCTGGCCCCTAACTATTGCTCTGCCTCTTTCACTCTTCAGCCCCTGTAATTTAATTTAGAACCTTTCAGACATTTTTTTTCTCATCAGTGGCTTAAACCAACAGCAGCGTATTGCTTTTCACTATTTTATGAGTTTGTTGGGTAGTTCTTCTGCTGTTTTGCCTGGGATCACTCATATATCTATGTTCATTTGGAAGGTTAGCTGGTGACTAGGTTCATTTGGATTAGCAGAAATGGCTGAGCTTCTCTTCCCACGTGGTATTTCATTTTGGGCTTCTTCATGCCATGGTAGTGTTGGGATTCCAAGAGAATGAAAGCAGAGGCTTTCAGGACTCTGGGATTTATAGAATATCACTTCTATCATATTCTATAAATCAATGCAAGTATCTCAAGATCAGCTCAGATTTGAGGAATAGGGAATTTACTATTTGCAAGAAGGAGCCCCAAAACATCTTGGCCAAGTTTTTCAATCTATTACATGGTTAGTTATTTGAAGAGAATTATTAGAATATTTGGGTCTGGGAATAATGATCATAACTGGGTTCTGAGTCTCAGTTGCTGAATGAGCTAGGTGTTTCTGAAGTGGAGTGCACATGAGAGTAGCCGGATGTGTGTGCATGCTTCTGTAATTGTATTCCAAAGTCAACCCAAGTTATACTAGTTGGACAAATTGCCTCAAGTCTCATTTCCTTATATTTAAAATGTGAGTAGTAATAGTGCCTTTCACATAAACTGTGGAGGGTAAATAATGTATGGAAAGTGCTTTGTATGGTTCCTGGTACGTGGTAGGTATTCAAATGAATGATAACTAATTTTACCTTTTAATTTTCTCATTTTAAAATCTTTAGCTAGTTTTATTTGTTTGCTTTATAAGTAATTCACATTCCTTGCAGAAAAATTGGAAATCTATAAAAGCAAGAAGAGGAAAAAAATTTCAATTTCCCAATATTTTTCCACTCAGATTTAGCCACTATCAGTCTTTTTGTGAAATTCATCTAGAATTTAGACTCTGTTTGTCAATGCACATGTACATATGAATAAACATGTTAGAAAGAGGGAGAGATTGAGACAGAGAGACAACACAGAGAGAGAGATCTGCATGTATTTTTAGTTATATATAATTTTAATATATATAATTTTATGTATATATATGTATATACACAGAATTTTAAACCACAGAAACACCCATTATTTTTTATTATTTGTAATCTCTGCAACTGGCATTTATAGAGGGCATTGAGACTGCAGCGTTAAGTAATAAAATAGTCCACCCTTATCTGCAGTTTTTGTTCCTCAGGTTTCAGTTACCTGCAGTCAGCCATGGTCCAAAAATATTAAGTGGAAAATTACAAATAGAAACAATTCCTAAGTTTTAAATTGTATGTTGATTTGAATAGTGCGTTGGAATCTCATGATGTCCCTTTGTTCAGTGCATTAGAGCTTTAGATACTGGATCCCAGCTCCTCGGTCACTCGGTAGGCGTCTAGGTCATGAGATGGACTGTTGCGGTATCATAGACCTTGTGTTCAAATAACCCTACTTTACTTAATAATGGTCCCAAAGGGCAGGAGTAGTGATGCTGACCATTCGGAGATGCCAAAGAGATGCCTTAAAGTGCTGTTGTGTGTAGTATAGTCAGAAGGTAGATAGTAACCTAGTGCTACTGCATTACCTCACTTCATCTCATCGTGTGGGTGTTGCATCACCTCACACTGAAGGGTCAATACAGTACAATACAGTATTTTCAGAGAGAGAGACCAAATTCACATAACTTTCATTACAGTATATTGTTATGATTTTTCTATCGTATTAGTAATTATTGTTAATCTCTTGGTGTACCCACTTTGTAAATTATGTATGTATATAGAGGAAAAATGTATGTATGTATAGGAAAAACCACTATATACATATGTGTATGTATGTATATATATGTGTAGGTTTTGGCATTATCCACTGTTTCAGGTACTCTCTGGAGGCCTAGGAACATATCCCCCATGGATAAGGGAGATCTACTGTACCTGATTCACAGCCTGCCATTTTAGTCTTACCTAACTCCCAGATTCCAAGGCAGAAGCTCATTCCTGATATCAGATCTGAATTTCCCAGAGTGAATGTAGGAAATACCAGGTTCCTGAGATACTCTGAGAGAGGAAGATTCCTTGGTCAACAAGTTAGGGAAGTCCTGCATATTCTCTCCAGTCTTTGAGAACCACGGATGCTCATCTGTGATAAAATAAATATTAAATTAATACATATTAAATGTAATATGTGATTAAAGCATGGAAAGGCTCTGAGCAGTCCTCTTGTAAAGTGCCCTCTCACTTTAACCCCAGATTTCCCAAATTTAAGTGAACTCTTTTTCTGATTTGATTTTAAAATTTTGATTTTATTTTTTGGCAACAGTTCTATGAAACTTCACACATATATAGATTCATGTAACCACCAGACAGTCGGGATATAGAATAGTTTCATCACACTCCAAAACTCCCTTGTACTATACTAGCCCTTTACAGTCCCATGCTCTATGCCCCCAATCCCTGAGAACAACTGACTTGTTCTCCACCAGTACAGTTTTCCTTGTTTACAAGAATGTCATATAAATTGAAATAGACACACAAACATGCTACGTAGCTTTGGAGACTTTCTTCTTTCGCTCAGGCATACCTTTGAGACTCAACCATGTTGTTGCATGCATCAGTAAATGGTCTTTGTTATTGCTGGGTGTGTATGTACCACAGTTTCCACAGTTTATTTGTTGAAAGATATTTGGTTTGTTTCCAGGCTTTGGCAATTATGAATGGAGATGCTATGTACAGGTTTTTGTGTGACCATACATTTTCACTTCTCCAAGATGAGTCCCCAGGAATGAGACTGATTGCTGGGTCATTTGGTAAGTGGTATTTGTAAGCAAATTCTTTTTATCTGTGTAGCACCTAGTAAGATCCCAAATAACCAGTATTTCCAGATTATACTATTAACATTCCATAGACCTAGTATTCTACAGAATGCACTTTGGGAACCAAAACTTTAGGATAGCCTTGAATGCTGTGTCTTAATGCTGTTTTTGAAAGTCACATCTGCTTGAAATTCATCCCACACAGCCAGAGTTTACTTAGTCTCAGCCAGGACTCCCACCACACTCCCATTTGATGAGAGCTTACTGCCAGATATTTGTATCATGATCTCACGACCATTTAATCCTCACAACATTCCCGATTTTGCAGATAAGGAAACTGAGGCCCAGAGAGGTGAAATGACCTGCTTAAGTCCCCACAGCTGGTAAGTAGCTGAGATTTGAACCTTTATGTATTATCTCCAAGCCCATTTCTTTTTCTGCTACCTCCTCTACCTTTCTTTTTCTCCCTTTCCTTCTTTGAATGTTCTTTTTTATCTTTTTTCTGGGTCTGTAGTCAGTTGTCTTAGACAAAGATTGGCAAATAAAAAAAAGGTGCTGTCACTTGCCACTTCCATGCTCATCCCTGATTTAATTCCATCTTCTCTTCCTTGCTTATCCCAATGCGACTTTCTCTAGACAGCTATCCGTTGACTAGAATTAGCTTGAGCTAATTATCATTTATTATTTTGTTCTTGGATTTTGTGTTAGTTATCTATTGCTATGTAACAAACTACCCCAAAACATAGTGGCTTAAAAATGATAAAAAATCATTTATGATTTCTCACAATTTGTGTGCATACAGAATTTAGACAGGGCCCAGCAGAATGGCTGTCCCTGCCACCCCTGCCTCGGGGTGTATTCAGTTGAAAAACTTGAATGCCCAGCTGAAGTTACCTGAGGGCTGTCTCTAGTGGTTGATTCTGCTTGTTGGCTGAGGGCCTACCAGGGGCTGTAGTCTGAATATGTTCTGTCCATGAGACTTGGGCTTCCTCAAAATGTGATTGATGCCTTGGTTCCAAAGGTTAGAACCTCAAGAGAGCACAGCCATCACAAAGCATCCCTTCCACCACATTCTATTTCTTAGAAATGAGTCACTAGGTCTTGGCCATTTTCAAGAGGCAGCCAATTATTCCTCCACTTTTAAAGGCAGGATCATCAAGTAATTTGTGGACATATTTTAAAACCACCAGGTTTAAGCACACACTGGACACAGATGGTGTGGGCGCAACATTCTTTGTGTGGGCCTCATATAGCATGATCAATAATTATGTGTTGGAATTAATTTTTTTTTGTTGGTAGCATTGTTCAGAGCCTTATACTCAGCACACCCA
Organism: Carollia perspicillata; assembly: GCA_004027735.1. Taxonomy (NCBI): domain Eukaryota; kingdom Metazoa; phylum Chordata; class Mammalia; order Chiroptera; family Phyllostomidae; genus Carollia; species Carollia perspicillata. The sequence goes on from PVKM010011347.1 coordinate 18,934, forward strand.
CAGTAAATAGGTGCTGGGTTGGGGAACATTACCTTGGGATCTTAACCTCTTTGCCTTTTCTTGGGTCTTACAGACAACTTCCCTTAGTCAATGAGAGGTTTGGCTAGACCCAGAGATAAAACCTCTGGCAGAAAAAGCTGAGGGAAGTACATTTAGGGCACATGCCTTGCGTATAATCCCATAAAACAGTGTTGTGCCTTCAGTGCTTCTGCCCATATTTTCAGTATTCAGTGAAAATTTTTATGCACACTGAATTAGCAAGGACTCTTTCAGAAAGTAATATAACCAAAAGGAATTTGTTGGTTCACTTAACTGAGAAGTTCAAGGGGATAAATTTGTCATGACAGGATCCAGGGCCTCAAAGAATATCTTAGAATACAATTTCTTTCTCTTCTGGTCTGCCTCTGTATTTCAGCCCTACTTCCTATTCTGTTGGCTTTAGTCTCAGGTGAGCTGTCCCCAGGAAGCAGTCCAGATGTTCAGCACAAGCTCCAAGTTGACATTCTAGTGACTTAGTAAGCCCAGGAGACCAAGTTACCTCTTTTCCAATAGCTCCCGAAAAGTTCCAAAGTTGATGCTTCTTGTAGTCCATTCAGACTGCTAACAAAATATCACAGAAAGGGTGGCTTATAAAAAGCAGAAATTTATTTCTTACACTTCTGGTAGCTGGAAGTCCAAGACCATGGTGGTAGCAGATTTGGTGTAGTAGCTGGTGAGGGCCTGCTTCCCGGTTTAGAAATGGTAACTTCTTGCTGTGTCTTCACATGGTGGAAGGGGCAAGTGATCTCTGTGGGGTCTCTTTGATAAGAATACTGATCACATTCATGAAGTCTGCACCCTCATGATCTAATCACCTCACAAAGGTCCCACCTGCTAATACCATCTATGGAGGTTAGGATTTTAACATAAATTTGGGGTGAGAGCACAAACATTCAGACCATAGCAATGCTGATGGGCCTACTCTGGGTCATGAAGTCACCCTTAAGCCAATCATTGTGACATGGAATCCTGGCCTGGCTTTTAGACAGTCAGTCCCTCTTGAACCCATGAACTAATATTGGGGTAACTTATTTCTTGAAAGGATGAGATGGGCTTTGTTATCAGAAAGGACATGCTAGAAGAAGGCCACAGATGACATGCCTCTGACGCTGAGGACGTGCTGTCATTTCTGCTCTCCCATTCCTGTCTGGGTTTTCCATTCAGTTATGTCTTGACTCTCAAAATCTTATTCCTCCTTCACTGGTAGGCTCTGGGTTAACCAGGACAACTCACAGGCAAATGACCCTTTTACATTCTTACGGTCTCTGGCTCCTACTGCTGATGCCCTGGTTTACTCCCACGACTCCCCGCATTCCCGATTTCTAGTCTGCTCAGGGTTTGAGGGGCACAGAGAGCTTTGAATTTGGTCTTAATTTTCTTGACTCCTAACCTGTTTCTCATAGTTGGGAAATGGTTACTCCTTGACCTGTGACCTTGACTTTGGGCCTCTTTACTCCTTAGTCTCTGGCGTTTGCAAACTTGTTAACCTCTCACTTCCCTGGCATCCTGTCTCTTGGTCTATTTTACTACTGTGTCTGGTTACCATGCATGTCTTGGTTTAATAGTATCTCTTGGGCCAAGTAATTTCCTAGGTGATGTGCTATGCTTTCTCCATTGACAGGCCTCCTTCTCTCCCTTTCTTCTTTTGGAGGACAAACTGAGGTACAGTGAATTCAAAACCTGGTATATATGACTTTAGGTAAGGATTTTAATCTCTCTGAGCCCCAATTCTCTCATCTTTAAGATGGGTAGAATAATGTCTACCTCACAGGATTACCTTGAAGATTAAATAGGAGAATGTAGATATTGAAAGAAAATAATAGGTAATTCTAAAATGCTAATATGTGTGTTTATTTAAAATTAATTAATTTTTCTCTCTTCCATGCATCTTCTCTTTATGTAGTTTTCCCCATTCAAGCAGTTAGGCCACTCTGTGCTCCTTAACTCAGGGAAGGAAATGTCACAGCAGAAAAAAGCAAGTAAGAATCTTTCTGGCTTTGGTTTTCAAAAACCTGAAGCCCTTAGGGGAACATTGAGAGCCCTGGACAAGGCTAAAATAAGTAAGAGCAAGAGGTTTGAAGAGAGATTCTACCTCCAGTTGGCAAAGATTCCACTGTTTTGAGCAGAGGAGAGGGGTAGGGTGAGGAGGAGGAGAAGAGACAGAGTGAGTGTGATGAAGTACATACTCAGCAAATCCCAGAGAGAGGGGGGCCCTGTGTCCTGCTTTCTGGGTAGAGCTCTGGGAGCAGAAAGGACATGGTCTGCAGATTCTGGGTTCTCAAGTGCGACCCAGAAGTGGTGCTGGCTAGAAGGGGTCACACAGTCTGGGGGTGAGGGACATGTCAGTGATGATCAGTGAGCATTGAAGCATACGGGCCAGACAACTACATGGATAGATGACAGTAAGGACAGCAATGCGCCTCCCACTCACCTCCCCCAATACGATTCTCCATAAACACCCACACCTAGAGACATTCCCTGAAAGTGGGAGGAAGACTTCGAATTAGCTGAGGTTGTGTTTTATTGCCACTCTGGTGGAATAAGGGCTGAAAATGTAGTTGAGTTATGAAAAATATTATTTTGTATATAACTATATGGTAGATTGAGAGCCATAACCACTACCATAAAAATTGCTTAGTATGTAGGTACCAGAATATGTTTATGGAGTCTGAATCCAGGTGTTATTGAGCCTTTGACTGTACCTAATGTCCTGTTTGATGTCTGTGGCCTGGGACAGACACTCACTACATCAAGGATTCTCAAAGTATGGTCTCTAGACCAGTGGCATCAGCACCAGCACCACTGGGCATTTGTGAGAACTGCACATTCTCAGGCCCGAACCCAGAATTATTGAATCAGAAACTCTTCCAGGTCATTCTGATGCATGCTAGGGTTTGAGAGCCACCGTTCTACATCATTTCTGTTTTCTCGTCTTACATCATCAGTTTCTCAGTCTTATTCAAACAGTCATCAGCTTGGGGCCCCCTGGATATTTCAAGCTTTTCATATGAGGACAGGAGAGCTTCTGATTTGCCCCCAGAGTCTTCCTCGTAACCATCCCAGTTTTATTTCACTTCACTGAGGATCCAGTTCCTGGAAGGAAATAAAGGAATTGGAGAGGAGACCCTTTATTAAATGGGGAGAGGGAATCATAGGTTAACACAGTGTTAAATCTTTACTAAATCTGAAGGAGCTGGTGAACTTCAGAGGGAATGATTTTGTGGCCAGGCAAGGTCCTAGGGAGATTTATGCCAGAAACATTTCCTTGTTTCTGGGTCAGGAAATGATAGCACACAGATGGAATTTACAATGGGAGTGTAATGGAGCGGCCCCACCTAGGCGCCCAGCAAAGGCCCCTTTCACGGGCTCTATTCAGATATAATGAGTGCTCCCCAGGCTCTTCTGGCTGGCTGCTTTTTCTTTTTCCTCGACCGCTTTCACTTTTTCACAGAGGACTGCCCCGCTTGTTGGCCACTTGGGACGGGGTGAGCCTTGATTTGGCAGGAGAAAGGAAGAAGTACACGGTGGCCTACTAAATTGAATTAATCTGCCTTCCTGGCCCTTTCCTTGAATAATAGGTCTTTGTGCTTCGAAATGTAGGGAAGTCCCAGTTTCTCAGGCTTTAAAAAAACTGAAACAAAACCTGCATCCAACCTCATCTCCAGCTTTAAGATGCTTAGCAGGGAGTGGTTAAGGAGCAGAACTATTTTTAAATTAAATGTTTATTTGATAATTTTAAAAATTGCTTGGATAGTTGACTTCTAAGCAAATACATTTGTTACTTTCCTTCAGATGGACAAAAATATTGGGTCAATTGAAAATTTCAGCTTTTAAAAAAATTATTTGGGTCAAATTGCTACATAAAAAAAAAACCAACAAAAAACAAAACCTGTGGTTTTTTTTTTTTTTTTTTTTTTTTTTTTTTTTTTTTTTTTTTTGGCTCTAGTTAGTGACTCACTTTCATGAAATATTTGACAAAACAAAATTGCATTACCAGAGAGGAATTTAGACAGCCTTTGGAGTCTGTTGTAATGGGTTTTTGATAATAGACATTCATCTCTGTTTCCTTTCCCTAATTTTATCCTGCTTTTTCTGTTCTTTTAAAGGTGTATGTTAATAGCATTACATTCTTTTTTTTAATCTTGAAAGCAAATCATATTGAAAAATCATTATCCTCATTTAAGCCCCCTATATTTTAATGATTTAAGTACATTTTGTGCAACTTTGATTTTAATTTAACCATAAAAGATATGATTTCACCACTTAGTTTTGAATTTTATAGAATGTGGCAGTTACTATGAAACATTCTTTAATCAAGGATGATTATTTATCTTTTTGGCTAGGTTACTCAAAGCCAGGTTATGGAACTAAGCTTGGGATAAGAGGTTATTTTCTGTGCCTCCAGCACCCATTCCCCTTCCTTCTGGTTCCAGCCCAGATTTGTGTTTTCTCCTCTCAGCCAAGCGATTGCTGTGAGTCTCTCTAAGGCCTGGAATACAGGATCCTGATTTGGCCAATCAAATTACCAAATCCTTTCTTAGGGGGAAAACCACAATGATTGGTTTAGGCATAGAGAGGTAGATGCCTTTTCCCCACTGGTACTTAAGTCTGTGAAAAGGTGGGGCTAGAGGTGCCGCAGCCAGGTTGATACCCTGAGGAGAAAGCCTGAAGCTGCTGGTGGAGGCTGGGGCCTTTGAAGAGCCTGAGGGTGAGCGAAGCCAGACCTGCTGAAGATAGTGCTGAGAAAAGGAGAGAAACCCATCCCAGTGACATCACTTGAGCCCTGTGCCTGAGGCCAGTTTCTATCAGTAGAGTGTTCAGTTTTTTTTTTTAGCCCAAAAGTCATAATATTGCTCAACTCCCAGTGATGTGTCCAACTAAACTCTATGCATTGGTGTATGGAGGAATTCAAACTCATGTTAATTGTTTTAGAAATAGTAGAGCATTATGGTAACTTTCTGTTTAATTCCAGTGGCAGAGAGTTGATACCCGGAAAACATTCTTAGCATTTCAATAGAGTAGGCTATGGCAGTACATGGGTCTCTCCCACCCCAAATCCCACGTCCATTGTGCAGCCCAGCATCATTAACTTTAGGAAACACCTTTATAGGAGGGGTAGACAAACCATGGTTTGTAGGCCAAATCCAGCCTGGTTGGTTTTTTATAGCCTGCAAGTTAAGAGTGGTTTCTACATTTTTAAATGGTTAAAAATAAAAAATAAAGGAAGAATATTATTTTGTGATATGTAAAAATTATATGGAAATCAAATTTTAGTGTCCATAAATAAGGTTTTATTTGAATGCAGCCACACCCATTCATTTCTGTATGCCTACGGTTGCTTTTACACTACGATGGCAGAGTTGAGTACTTTCAATAGACCATGTAGCTAGTAAATCTCAAATATTTTCTAGCTGGCCCTTTGCAGGAAGAGTTTGCTGACCCCTGGTTTATAGCGATGCCAAAGTTTCTTTCCCAAGTTGTTATCAATAGCTTACATGTTATGAGTGTGGATTTTTTCTTAAGTGCATTACCTTGTGTTTTATTCTTACTGAAATTCATCAGCCTCTATTCTACATATTCCATGTTTTCACAACTATCTTTGTAGAGTTTATCATAATCTGTTAGCTATTAACAAAATGGAAATTCTGTATCCTTTATAAACCTGGAAGAGTCACTCTTTGTGTCATTCAGGTATCTTTTTGGTTGCAAGTAACAGAAAACCTACTCAACCAGCTGAAACAGCCACCTGTTGTAACCAAACAGCCCAGGATTAGCACTAGTTTCAGGTAAGGCCTGAGCCAGCCACTCCAATAATGTCACTGAGGACCCTGTTAGATCCATCACTCTGCTTAGCTGTTGTTACTTTTCCAGTCTTAGGCTCTACATGGTAACTCCAAGTTCTTTTCTTGTGCTACCAACTGGTTGTAGCAGTTCCAGACCTTGTAACATTAAACCATCTTAGGGAAGAGGAGATGTCTCTTTCAATAGCTCCTGCCGAAGCTCCTCTTCCCACAAGCACTATCAGACATCTCCCGAGTGGCACGGACCCTGACTGGGTTGCATGCCCAATCCTAAATCAGTCACTGTGCGCAAAGGTGGGATACATTAATTGGCTTATTCCACAGGTGGCAAACACAAGGCCCTGAGGCCAAATCTGGCCATCCACCTTCTTTTTTCTAGCTCAGCACCTTGTTTCTACCTGGCGGCAGCCGAGCTCTCGCTTAACTCTTAAGGAGCAGTTATATTTATACAGTCCTAAAATTACATTTGGCCCTTTGAAGGCAACTGTGAGGCTGATGTAGCCCCTGGTGAAAATGAGTTTGACACCCCTGGCTTATTCCAACCAGGATCCACCTCTGCAGCTCGAGACTGGGCAACCCACCCAAACTGCATGGCTGAGGACGAGTAATAAAGATACTGTTGGTAGGAAGTGAGGGGAGTGGATGCTAGGAAAGGGACCACTAGATTGGGCATCCTACCTTTCTGCTTATTTGCGAAAAAGATCCACAGTTCTGATCTAGGGACAACTCTGGTATTTACCCATTTTCATTCTGGGAAATGCCTTTTTATTTCTACCTGTCCTTTGTGATGAAAGGGGAAGCCTGGTTCTGATTTTGCTCTGCTACTTATTAGTTTAATGAGCTTGGAGAAATCCTTTACTTTTCTGGTCCTCAGTTTTCTATCTCTGTAACAAGAAAGTAGTAGACAATTTTATGATAGTATTAATGCCACCGGTTTGGTAAGTGAGACTTAGTAAGTAGATTTTGAGGTCCTCTCTAGAATGTTTTTAATGATTATAATAGTATGTATCTATCCCATAATAGGTCCTCAGGAAATATTTGTTGCATGAATCATGTTGGTGGAATACCAGTTCCATGTCTAGTTTTATATCTGTTCCTTTCAAATTCAGGTGACTGGCATTGATTTTAGTGTATTGGATTCCGTCTGGAGCCCAGGGTTGGAGGATAGAGTGGTGTAATGTTAGGGAGGTATCCTAGGGGTGGCAGGAAGGAACATTCCTTCCTGGAGTGACATTCATTCTGTGGGCATTCACTCATGTCTCCTTCCAGAAAGAGGACTCCAAGAGGATGCAGACCCGAGCGCCCTGCTTGTGTGCACCCCCAGGGCTGAAAGCAGGCCCGGCACACACGGGCAAATGTGTGTGAACTAAGTGGTCTTCCCCTCTCCGTACTGTAAACTGAGGAAAACAACACTGATACACCAGTGGTTGTGTGGATTTTAATGGGCTCATGTTTATCAAATGTAAATCACCTTACAAATGCCACTATTGTAGACTTGTCTAACTGGCGTAGTCTCTTGTGGATTAATGTAGTGAGTGTTGTAGTCTTTCTATACCTGTCTCACCTGGTTATTTGGAAGGTTAAATAAGTTAACACATGGGATAGAACAGGGTCTGTCATGTAATAAACACTCAAAAAAGTGTTAGCTAAATTAACAGGTATAAAGTATCAGTTGTGCAAGATGAGTAAGTTCTAGAGAGCTGCTCTAACCCCAGTGCAGTATAGCTAACAACACTGTACTGCACACTTACAAATCTGTTAAGAGAGTAGATCTCATGTTAAGGGCTCTTACCACCATGTTAAAAATGCCCTCAGACAGAAATCAAAACAAAAAAATGTGAAGGAAAAACATGTATAAGAAAAAATAAAGGCAGTGTTACAAAACTTATCAGCATCCAGAAGAAATATTATGTCACTTCTAAAAGTTATCATGTACATTGGTTTATAACACACTACTATTTCAAAATAGTGAAAAAATGTGTGTGGGGGAAGAGTTTGATATTATAACTTGTCATTGTTGCTAATTTTTTGGTGTCACTTTACCAATCAGAATTCTGAGATTCAGAGAGTCAAGCACCTTGCCGGGGACAGCACAGCTACCTTTGGGCTGCTGAGTAGCAAGAACAGGTCTGAGTCCTCTGCCCAATGCTCCACATTCTGGAAGGGCTCGCTAGGGGGTGCTCTTCCCCCAGCATAGGATCCCCTGCCGCCACCAGCCTTTTCACACACTGAGAACCTAGCATTCTAGAGCTAGCAGGGATTTTGAGTGTGTCTAAACTGTTGTCGTAGAGGGAGAGAAAATAAAGCTCTGAGAGAGTATATCTCTGGACCTGGATTTACCCATGGTCACAAGGTGGTGCTGGGGTGGAGTCCCAGTTTGAGTAATTCTGAATTTTGTTTGCTTCCTACCTCCCTGGGACACCCTTTGCCCACTTGCCACCGCTACTTCTGGACCCTTCCTTGCAGAGCTAGGTGCTTCCCTGCTGGGCAGTTGTAATACTTGCTATGTGGGAGTGGAGAAGGTGTTTGGGAACAGGGCAAGGGCTTGGGGGAGGTCCCCTTCCTCCGATTTCTGACCCTTCTCCAGAGTCAGTCAGGGGCAGTGTGCACTGCTAGGCCAGGGATCTTGGAGCCAAAATGCCTTTGTCCAAACCCTCATTCTTCCCTTACCAGTAGTGTGCCTTTGGCAGGGAGTGAACCTCTGTGTCTCACTTTCCCACATATAAAATGGGAATAAAAAAGTACCTATTACGTAGGATTGAGTTAATATAGGTAAAGCACTTGGAACTGTTTAAGCATGTGGTAAGGGCTGTAAAAATGTTAGCTCTCAGTATTACAAGTGTCCTGTCTGGATATCAGAGTTTATGTGAGAATTTCAGTATGTTTCATTCTATTCCTAACTTATTCACTCATTCCATAACATCCTTTCATGATAACTGTCTATAGGCAGTTAAGCCTATGATTTCATTATCTCAGTTAATCCGCAGAACAGCCTTATGATGTAGATACTATTACTGTTTGCGTCTCAGGGGTGAGGGTCAGACAAGACTGTCATTTGTCTAGGCTCATGCAGTAAGTGATGGAACTGTGACTCACACTCGGGCTTCTCCGATGCGGCCTTTACTACTACACTGACCTCTTCTTGAAGTCAATTAAAAACAACTATAACAAGCTCCTGGCATCAGCTATGCTCACTGCCTCTCTGCAGGACCTCTCTCTCATAGAAGCTGTCCTTCTGTAGGGTGAGATTTCCTTCCACTTTTATCCTGAGGGGATAAAGGAACAGATTTTGCAGCAAAGAGACATAACATGCTTTGACTGACAAATAAAGAGGCCTCTCCATATTAGAACTCCACCACACAGCCTTCAAGCACTACCTTCCTCAATCCTGTTTCTTTTGCAGCCTCCAGGCCTCCTACCTGGGCAGGTAGGGTGCTTGCATCTCAGTCACATGAGTTCCTCTGAGTTCTGAGTGATCCAGGATAACATGCAAGCTCTCAGTAACTCACGCCAGCTTCTCTGGGATTTTTCCACTCTTGGCACGTGAGGAAGCCTGTGCAGCATTAACATCTTTTAGCCAAGAAAGAAACAGCAGGCCCAATCCACAATTGCAGAATCATAGAATGTCAGTCAGGGCTGGAAGGGACCATAGGATGTGGAAATTAGGACCCTGACAAGGGAAGAGTCTTGATCAACATCACATTGAGAAGGAAGAAAGGTGACCAGATTTAAGCCCTTACTTGTCCTGAGTACCCTCCCAGGCTTCTGGAAGTGCTGAGAAGTGGGCCAAGCTGGAGCAGCATGGGGATGTGCATATAGGCTCCTGTGCAGATGTTTATCCAGCCAGTTGGCCCTCTCCTGAGAGTGTGTGTGATATACCTCTAAAACAGTTTCTCAGCCTCAGCACTATGGGCATTTGGAGCTGGATAATTCCTTGATGTGGAAGCTGTCCTGTGCCTTGTCCAATGTTTAGCAGCATCTTTGGCCTCTACTCACTAGATGCCAATAGCATACCCCAAGTTGTGTGACAACCAAAAATGTCTCCAGGCATTGCCAAATATCTCCTGGAGGGCAAAATTGTTCCCTTCCCTGTTCCCCATGTCTGTTGAGAACTGGTGGTCTAAAAGCAGGCTCCTTCCCTTCCAGAAACATGTATTAAGAGCTTGCTATGAGCCATGCTCTGTTGACACATGAATCAAGCATGGCTCTGTCTTTAAAGGACTCAGAGTCTAGCTGGGGAGACAGACGAGGCCACACAGATGGCAAAGTATGAGAAGCCCTTTCGTAGAGACAACAGCTAGGTGCTCTTAGGAGCACAGAGACAGATACTGCACTGACTGGGGAGGTCTAAGAAGGCTTCACAAAAGGACATGGCAAATTCCCAGGCAGACACAGTGGGTAAAGGACATTCTAGGGAGAAGGAATTGAATGTACAAAAGGTAAAGAGTTGTGAGATGGGACATGTTGGGGGAGAATGTATGTTAGTATGACTTTAACACAGAGTGGCACATGGTTGGGGAGGAGATAAGAGAGAGACAGAGCAAGAATGGTGATGATGGTGATGATGATGGTGATGATGGTTAACACATATTGAACACTTATTATATGTCAGACACTGTTCCAAGTGTCTTACATGTATTATTTCTTAATCTTCACAGCAATTCTTTGGGGAAGGTACTATTATTACCTCTATTTTACAGAGACGAAAAATGATGCACAGAGAAATTAGGTAACTTGCCCAAGTCCCAGGGAATGTGAAGGTTAAGGAAATTTAGTCATGGAGAGCCAAGGACTTAAGTAGAGCAGTGTCATGGTCAGTATCTCAGTTATCTTTTGCTGCATAATAAACCATCTCAAACTCACCACTTAAAACAATATCATTTTATTATACATCATGATTCCATGGACTGGCTGGGGCTCAGCTGTGTGGTTCATATACTGGTTTGGCTTGGGGTTTCTCGTGCAGTAACAGTAAGGTGGTGGCTGGGGCTGAGGCTTAGCACTGGATAGCTACATGTTGGGATTCCTTCATATGGCTTCTCTCTCTCTCCGTCCCTCTGAGCCTTTCCCCATGACTACTGGTTCTAGCGGATTAGCTTGTTCTTCTTGATGGCTCAGAAGCTGCTAGACTTTCTTAATGCCCATACTGAGAATTTCCTCTATATCACCCTGGTGGAAGTGTTGACGGGCACAGCCCAGATTCACAGGGAGGAGACATGAGGTCCATCTCTGGTGGGAGGAGCTGCGTTTGTGTGCAGGGAGGGTGGAATTGTTTGCAATCATCTTTGTATACTGGAATCACAGCTAGATTTTTATTCTAGAAAGAATGTCCTGGTAGCATTGTGGAGATGGATTGAAGAGGGCAGGGATAAAGACTTGAAGATGAATTATGAAATCATTGTCATCACTTTGATAATTTTGGTTAAATGGTCACTCAGCTTAGCTTCCCTCTTTTCTTCTGTGACTGTGGAAAGACCAGAGTCATTGTGTAATAATAACTCAAGAATTACACTAGCTTACATTTGTGGTACACATATTATGTACCAAGCACTGTAATAATTACTTTTCTACACAACTTAATCTTTCCAATAATCTCATGAGGTATATATATTCCTATTTTACCTTGCAGAAAACTGAGATCAAGTGTATTAGTTTCCTGTGGCTGCCGTAACAAAGTACCAAGGACTAGTTGGCTCAGACAACAGACATTTATTTTCTCACAGTTCTGGAGGTTGGAAGTCTGAGATAAGGTGTTGGCAGGTTGGTTTCTTCTGAGGCCTCCCTTTTTAGCATGCAGATGGCCTTCTTTTCCTCTGTTTTTACATGGTCTTTCCTCTCTGCATCTGTGTCCTAGTATCTTCGCATAAGGACACCTTCATTTTAGATTAGGGACCACCTATATGACTCATTTTACCTTAATTATCTTTTTAAGGACCCTATCTCCAAATACAGGCACATTCTGAGATGCCAAAGATTAGAACCACAACACAGAGGTTTTTAAGGGAACAAAATTCTGTTCATAGAATCAAGTAATTATCTTATGGTCATGTAGTTAATAGGTGGGAAGCGAGAATTTGACCCGAGTATGACTTGAGGCTCCTACATTAATGACTCCTTATACTATTATTGCAATTAGTCTTCAGTTCTTGTCCTAAGCAGAAAAATAACAAGGTGGAGAAAGATAGAAGTCTGCATAACTTTGCATAAATATCTAGAAAGCTATTTATAACTTGAGGAGAAGGGATTGAATTCCAATTGCTTGTTCTGTGTCCTTCACCTATAACTCTGTCATAGTGATCTTTTTGAAAGGTGGCATGGGTGGTATAGCTGATAGGACCGTAAGAGGAAATGATATTAATGATCACTAATACTTTATGAATGTGTACAACGTGCCAGGCAGAACACTAAGTTCTTTACATGCATTATTTAATACTCACAATAATCTTATTAGGTAGGTACTATTAGGTTTCCTATTTTACATGGGGAAAGTGAGGCAAAATGATGAATTAACCTGTTAAAATTCACCCTGCTAATAACAAGTGGTAGAGTCAAGCTGAGTACTCAGGAGGTCTTAATCCAGAACCTATACTTTAAAACTTTTTTTTATTATATATTTTTTATTACCATTTAGTCCCCTTAGAAATCAGGTTGCAAATTATTTTTCCTGAGGACATTGTTCCATAAGCCCCTCAGCTTCCAGGGTCATATTTGAGAAGTCCAATGCCATTTTATATCCTATTACTTTGTATGTGATTTATCTATTAGGGCACTTCTACTTCCTCTTTGTATCATTCATAATCTGAAACTTGGCATTGGTCTTTTTCATTTATTGTGCTTTCAGCTGGAGACTCATGTCCTTCGGTTCCAGGAAATTAAAAAAAGTTATTTCTTGATAATTTTTTCCTCCTCTGTCTTCTTATTTGGATATTAAATTCAATCAATTCCCTAAGTCTTTTATCCTTATCTCGCCCCTATTATTTGCCATCATTTTGCCTTTTTATTACTTCAGACTTGTTAACTTTTTAATTTGAGTATAATTTTTAATTTCCAAGTGTTATTTTTATTTTTCATAATATTCTGTGTTTATTTATTTATTTATTTATTTATTTGCAGGAGTAATTTGTTCTAGATTTATTTTTGTAATTATATTAATTGAACATGGAAGTAAGTTTAAAAATATGAAGGGCATGGCATTAAGCCTGGTGCAGTGTCTTCCTAATAAGTACATTAAAGAAATTATTAGTACCATTCCCTGGAAGTGATCCTTGTTCATTTGCAACAGTGCAATGTAGAGACCCATGCATCTCCATCAAGTTCGCTGACTGTTCAGTACATTTGCCATGTGAAGTCTTCATGAGAATCATTTTGAAAATGGACCAATGCCCAAAGCAAAGTAAGAGAAGGGCATCCTGGTTGTCCTGCTGAGGCTTGGGTTCTGCGGCATTCCCTTAGACATCACCAGTGAATACTTGAAATTCCCTAGGGGACATGCTCAGTAGCATCGAAGCTCACCTCTCATACGTGCCCATGGCCAGACCTCCCACGATTCCCCCACTTCTAACAACAACAAAAAAAAATTCGCGGTCTCCCTAAGATGTTCATCCTTAGATTCCAGGTGCCCTCAGCATCCACGCAGCCCTACTCTGGCAGTTGTACAGGCAACTTGGTCATGCAGAATGAAGCTGCTTAGTCTCACTTGGCCCAGCTCCTCATTATGTGCTCTTCAGTTCTGCATAGGTAAGATCCCAGGCCAGCCAACAGGGAGGAGGTACGGGCAGGTTCCCCTCCTCATGTCTTCTTAGACCAGCTCTAGGTTGCAGGTTCAATCCCCAGTCCATGTGTGTACAATCCAGGGTGGTCCAGGCACACATGGGAGGCAACCAATCAGTGCTTCTCTCTGGCAACAGTGTTTCTCCCTTCTCTGTCAGAAGCCATAGAGTGGTTTCCACCGGACAGGACTGGTCCGAGGTCTTAGAGAGAGCGCTGTCCATGTGGTCCAGCTGCAAATCTCCACACTTTCCTCCTTGTCAAGGAAGTGTCAGGCAGTGCTGCAGAAACCCTGGACTGACGTTTTGACATTCCTGTTTTTCTGAACAGCCTAGAATTGCTTTTCATGCCATAGCCATTGCAATTATGCACACGTATCCATACTTCAGATTGCAAACATAATTTCTTTTATACATAATTACATCACCACTTGGTGAAAGGAGTTAATAACATTTTTTTTTCAAATTAGCATTTTGGGTTTCTTTTTTAAAAATTTTTATTTTAATTGTTGTTCAAGTACAGTTTTCTGTCTTTTACTCCCGTCCCAGTCCACCCCCACAGTGCTCCCCACCTCCCTCCCATTTCCACCCCCCTTAGTTTTTGTCCCTGTGTCCTTTATAGTTGTTCCTGTAATCCCTTCCCTTTTTCCTCTGAAATTCCCTCCCCTCTCCCCTCTGGTTACTGTCAGCCTGTTTTCTATTTCAATGTCTTTGGTTATATTTTACTTGCTTGTTTGTTTTGTTGCTTAGGTTCCTGTTAAAGGTGAGATCATATGGTATTTTTCTTTTTTTTCTTTTTATTTTTATTTTAATTGTTGTTCAAGTACATATTTCTGTCTTTTACTCCCGT